>VZRX01002154.1:20972-62095 GCA_013398075.1 Notiomystis cincta
GGTACAGGGTATGGGGGTACGGGGTACGGGGTATAAGGGTACAGGGTATGGGGTACAGGGTACGGGGTATGGGGGTACAGGGTACAGGGTATGGGGGTACGGGGTATAAGGGTACAGGGTATGGGGGTACAGGGTACGGGGTACGGGGTATAAGGGTAGAGGATATGGGGTATAAGGGTACAGGGTATGGGGGTACAGGGTACGGGGCACAGGACACAGGGCACAGGGCACAGGGCACAGCGCTGCGGGTGGTGGCGCCGGGGCAGGGACAGGTGCCCGTGCCCGTGCCCGTGCCCGCCGCTCTGGGGGGTGCCGATGGCGGTGAGATCGGGCACTGGAGGTACCGCTGAGCTTCAGGCATGCTGGCAGGGCAGGCAGGAGCTGTCTCTCACGCATGGGGCACCTCAGCGGGGCCGGGGGGACCCATAGAACTGGCACCTTAAACACCTGGTCCGGGATCTCCGGGGGTGGGCAGCAGCTCCCCAGGGATGAGCTGCGAACAGAGGCCACGGGAGCCCCGCAGCAGATGAGGCTCCACAAGGTGGGAAGGGTGTATGTTGTGACCCCTCCGTGCTCATCCCTTACCTTCCAGGGCTCCCAGCTGGACTGTGGCCCTGGCCCCGGTCTAGGCTGGAGGGGAAAGTCCCTGCCTGCTGCCACAGTGGGCGAGGAGGCTGCTGGCTGCTGCAGGGGAGAAAAGGCTGAAGCTGCCAGAAAAAAACTGTAAGGAATAAAAGCCTACAAATTGGGGAGAGCATTCTCCTTTGACAGAGTAAAAATAAAACCTGGAATGGGAAAGGAAAGGCGTGAAAGAGTTAGTGACAAAATATCATGTACAGCTGGGGAGATGATGGTTTTATTGGTATTGCAGGGGGGGAGGGAGAAGCTGAGAGGCAGTGAAAACACAATTTGGCCTAAAATTGAATTTCTCTGATAAGGAATTTCAGAAGCGGCTGCCTCATTCACTGTGCGGCCAAATAATCATATGCGCTTTAATAATCTTTATTTTACAGGACTACGTTGCCAGGGCAACAGAGTGTAAGCAGGAGCACAGCACCTTGCAGATCACAAAGGCAAAGCTGCAGAAAGACATTTCAGCGAGTTTCTCTCTCCCTTTTGCAATGTAATGACGACTTATTTTTCATGCACTGATTTAATAATCTTATTGAAAGATCCTTTCCCAGTTTCTCTTATTCTTGTCTGTCTGAGCACGGACAAAGGCAAAAATCTGGAATTGTCAAGCCCACTGGGCTCAGCAAACTAACAGATGTAATATGTTTAGCATTTTTATGTAATTACTTTTTATTGCTATTTTACCCTACTTCTATTCCTCCCTGGTTAGATGCTGCTTCCCTTCCATTCCAACCCAATCAGAGGATGGAGAGGGGCTGGGGGAGAGCTGATAATTGACGGCATTAATCGGGAATTATTAGTGGGACGTGTTTTCAGAGGTGGGGGTTGGGTGCAGCAAGAGACCTTTTAGGAAGGGTGAATTGAATTATGGGTGATGCAATAATGAAGCCTGTGGGCTGTGAGCTGTAGAGGACACTCATCCTCACAGAGCTCTGAGTGTTATTTATCACAGGCCCTGCTCTCTGGGTGAAAACCAGCACGTTGCCCTACTGACATCCTCTGGATGAGGGGGTCTCAACTAGCTGGGCTGAAAAACAAGCTGATTTGGGATGATTAAAAATGGAAACTTCTAGAGCCCTTCGATGTTGGTTAGACTGGGAGCAAAAATGCCACAACCGAACCCTCAGCAGGGCACAGTGTGACCAATGTGTCTCTTGTGAACGTTTTGCTTCTTGCTCTTTCCCAAGGGCCAGGCTGAGGAAGGAAGCATGTGAAAAGCAATCGTTGCAGGCTGCAGAATGGGAGGCAGGGGAAGGCTCTGTGAAATGAAGTACAAAACCCTGGGTCATCTCACGTCGGCTGAGGAATTCTGAGAAATCGGGAACAAAGGCTGACGCGGGAGCTCAGCTGTGCTCGGGCACTGCCTGTGGCAGGTCTCAGCTGGCACCAGGACGCAGCAGAATATGTGGGTTTGGTGGGCTGGCACACTCAGGAAAAGGACACAGTGATGGGGTTTGCAGCCTCAGCTGAGAATGTCACGGTTTTGTTGTGTGGATACAGGCTCACAGGTGACACAGGTGACTTTGCTTTAGAAGGCCAGTTCTTTAAAGGACAGCACATAGATTTATGTGTTCTGCATGTTGAGAAAGAATTAAGTGATATATAAAAATATATGCAAAATAATACATTTAACATATATAAAAATAATATTTAAGCCAAGCAGTATTCTCCCTGCAGGATTACTTTGTGGCAAACACTACTGGTTTTCTCTGAGTTAGCATCCCCCAGACACTGTGAATGTGAGATGTTATTTGAAGCAGGGTTTTACAGAGCAGTAAAAACTGCCCTGAAGCACATTGCAGAAATGTCTAGAAGCTAGATTGAGGAGTGGGAGGTGGTTCTGCAGAGAGCAACCAAACCCTTGGAGCAGATGTGGGGACAGTCGCGTGCAAAAGAGGGAAAAGTCTGTTTGGAGGCTTGGACACGAGGCCTGTAACTCACAATGTCCCTGTGCCTCCAGGTTCAGGATGCTCCCAGTCATGTGGAAGCATTAACAGTAATACAGTGCTTGGAGTCTCACTACCACTAATGTCTAATCATAGTACAGACAAAAACTGGAGAACAATGTACATTAAATACATACAATATAGAAAGCAATAAGACACCTTCTATATAATATTATATATGTAAGTATATAGAATTACTCATTTGTAGTTTTGAATGTGTATGTAGATTGAGGAGTTTAGGAACAAAGACTATTCTTTAATGTTGTCATAAAAAAAGAAAAATAAAATCTCTTTTTTCAGAGCAAACATATCCCAGGTTTCACCTTCCTGCTACTAAATGAACAAATTGCAATGATGTAACTACTGCTAAAGGTTTTATCTGATTAGAAAATTCAGCAGTGCCTGATGCTGAATTGTCCTATTGTTCCTAATCTGGAGATATGCAGGATTTTCTACAGCCATTGTAATACTTGTCCCTTTTTTTTTCATGGACAGGTCTGGTTACTACTACCTAGGCTATATTTTCCTCATGAAAAAGAAAAGGTTTTTCATAAAGCAGAAAGGCTTAATTATGTACAAAACTATTTTTACTGACTATAAAAGCACATGAGCATCCTTCAAGTTGTGCTCCTAAAGCTTTTCTGTGGCATGTGGGGGCAGGAGAGGGGATGAACACAAAAGCTTGAATGCAAGACTCCAATGCAGTTTGTCTTTTTTCCACACAAACCTGGAATCTTAGAATTTTTTTATATATAAAAATAATGTTTCTTTAGGTTCCCATAATATGAAAAATATTTGGAAATTGGTTTATTCAGAAAAGGGGTTTTTTATTTCTATAGGTGTATCTAAAGAATCTATGGAGTAAATCCCTTCTCTGCTGCTACCTTTATGTTAGCAGAAAAGCCAGGAATGACTGAGCAGCCTGTTGTTTTGGCAGTGTTTGAGGAAAGATCTCCCCTTTCCCATGTCCTTCAGAGCTGGAGACAAAGTAATGCTGAACTGAGGAAGGCCAAGTAGCTTCTGGAAACCACAAATTGGGCCGACAGTACAAGATCTGTCCACCATTCGTATTTAGATGAAGTCCCCTTCCACACTGCTTTCACTGATGTCTAGGATTTTTTAATTATTATTTGGTATTGGCTGCTTTCTGTGAAATCCAACAGGTCTTCTCCCCTGGGCTCTGGGCAAGGAAATCTTCACAGTTCTTGTCATCTCTGCAACATTCATTTCATAGAAACTCTGCACATTGATTCAGTTAAAATATGTAGAGAGAAGCTCTCCTAAAAGCAATCTGCCATGGAGCCTGCAGGAAGGCAGCTGACTGCAACCAGACTGAGCTCAGAAAGAGCCACAGAGAACTGCAGACTGCCAGACACTGGACAATATTTCTGTATTTTTGGGAGACTGCATTTTTGGCTCCTGAAAGCTAGTGCTGGATGAGAGACTGTTTGCTGAAGGTTCCTCTGCAATTTTTAAATCTCGTTTTTTCTGTTTTAATAACAATAAATTTTAAAATGGAGAAAGCTAGAAGGATTTTTATTGGCTCTTTGTAAGACTCAATGGGGAAGCCCAAAGTTGAAGCAAGGTGGAAGAAGCTGTACTTGCTGCAGGTGGAAGCAGGGTTATTGCCATCACAATATTGGAAAGCTTTGTCTTTGTATGATTTTCCTGTTTTCCTTAAGAATGGTGTAATAAAATTTTGGTGAGAAGCTGAAGGCCAGCAGCTTAAATACCCACATATTTCTAGCACAAAATCTGAGCAATTTGCTTTCCTCTTCCTGCTAGCTTGTATCCTGCTGCCTTTTGAAATGGAAACTCTTCTGACCCTCTAACCCTCTTGTTACTCAGAATAAAACTCTTTTAATTGTATTTTGGAGGAGCATGCAAGGAGCTCCCACACTACTAATCAGCTTTGCTGGTTTGGGTCTGTATCTCCAGGATTCATGTTGGCAGAATAGCTTGATATAATTGCTGCTCTGCATCACTGATTTAGAGCTGAAGAACTTTAAAGGTGCAGGTCCCCATTTCTCTCTGTGCTACTACAAAGTGAGAGCAGTTCCTGGGCACCCCTGGCACTACCTGGGACCTTGCAGGAGGACTTGTGCCAGTCCTGCTGCTCTTTGGGGTGCCTGAAGGGCTTCCTGCAGTGTCAGAGAGGGTGACTGCCTGCTGAGCAGGGCTTGTTGTGGGCACAGCATTAACACAGAGACAGTTTTTGCAAGAGACCTTTCATAAGTCTTTGTTTGCAATGTCTCATGTGGAAATGCAGGTCAGCTTTAGTGCCTGGCACCTCTTCACACAATTAAAACCAAAAAAACCCCAAACCCTTCTAGCCAGGGTCTGGATGGGTTTAAAATACACCTGTCTTAAGCTGTTTGAGGTCATCTGCAGCTTTAGTCTGAAGGATGGAATTGCTGCCTTCCAGTGCCAGAGCTTCAGCACTGGACAATATAGAAAAATCCTCCTTTATATTAGGAAGGTGGAAGTTGGTCAATATAAATCCTGCCCTGCTGAAGCTGTCTCTTGGGCAGACCCTCACCCATTTTAGCACTGTTCCTTCCATTGTGTGCTTCTCAGTGTCCTCAGGAAGCACAAACACTGCTTTAGCTTTCCACATCTCAGTACAGCTGTTTATCACCGAGGTTTGGCCCAGCTGCAGCCCATCACACACAGAGCTGCTGCTGCTGCTGCTGCTGCTGCCCATTTGCTGATGTTTGTTCATAGCTCTGCTAATGTGCCTATGTTTGGCCTTCAGCATTCCAGGAGTATGAAAGGCACTTACCCCGAGTCCTGGCTCTCTGATCCTGTTTGATCAGGAACAGTGATGCAGGAACTACCTTGGACAAATGACTCTACCGAGAACACTCCCAATTGCCCTGTAATAAACCTGCCATCTTCCCTGAAAGCGAGGAGGAGGATAGAGAGGGCAACAGTGATTGAAAGGTCAACAAGTTTGAGCACTGACAGAATGAAAGAAACAAATTATAATGCTGAGGCCATGATGCTGAGAGTGCCCTGTGTCTAACTCCTGGCATGGGTGAAACCCAGTTGTGTCAGCATGAGTCCCACCCTGTCCTGGTCCCACAGGACAGGAGGCAGGATCTCAGCATCTCTTCATCCTCTCTGTGGCTGAGTGCTCACAGGCTTAACTTCAGTGCTGGAGATGACTCATGGAAAGAGATCAGAATTCACCAATTCACAGTGCTCCCCGTGTGAGAAGGGGCTCTGTACTGGTGAGTCCTCAGCCTCCCTGTCTGGGCCAAACACACCTGGGGCGGATCCTGTCGGTACTGGTGGGATGTGTACACCTGGCTATGCTGGGCTTGGGTCAGAATTTGTCTCTTAAGAAGATGCAAGGAGAAACTTTTCTGTGTGTTCTCAGTAAGGTAGGAAAATGGGAACCTATTACAACTGATGTGTTCTGTTATCTTGTCCATTTGTTCCAAGAGGGACAGTCCTGGCGAGCTGGCTCTCAGCCTCTTCCCACTGACACAAAGCTGGGAGAACACTGCTAGCCAAGAAGCCAGTTGTGTGAGTCCTGTTTGATTTGTTTTAGTGAAACTTTTTATTTGCTGGGGTAAAAATAAACTTCATGGAGCTTTTGTCATCCTACAATACTGCTGACCCTACACTCTTTTGGGCATTTGCCTTTTGGATTTCAGACCATTCAAATTCTGATACTTTTAGTTCTGTCATTTTTTTTCTGTTGTACACCAATAAATCCATGTGTTCATGCAACAGCTGCATGTTTCCTGTAGTTTTAAGACCTGAAGTCTGAACAAAAACTGAGCTGCTGGTTCAGTGTCCCAGGGACACTTTGAAGGATTTAATTATTGCCATAATCTTTGGGCTTTTTTTATTATTATAGTTTTTTACACAGATCCCTTAAAAGCTTGTTCTGTTTTATTACCACAAAGCATGCATGAGATCCTGTTGTACACATCATCATCTCTAAATGCAAAGTGTTTGCACAAACCAGTTTCAGACAACCTGTACAGACTGCAGTTTGGGAAGTTTTGTGGGGGAAGTAATTCCTACAGAGAAAGGGTTGCAGTGATCAGAGACCCCTCCCAGCAGGAATGGGGGAAGCCTGTGCAAGGCCAGGTCAAGTAGAGCTTAGACCTGGTGCACCAGCAGCCCTTTTCAGCGAGAAGGGAGCACATCCACACTTTTGTTTTCACAGGCAGACTTTGATTTTCTTCTGTAGATGAATATCCAGATCTGTGTGATTATAACAGAGAAATGAGATCCCATGTTCTTACCACAAACCCAGGATCTGATTTCCTGACCATGGTTGAAACCATGTTTGGGTAGCATTGCTCTTAAGAAGTTTTTTCTGATTAATTTTCATTCCAGGGTGTCCTGCAGACCTTGCTGACACCTGCATAAATGTGGCATCCACAGATAACTCGCTGTTCTTTGTCAGACATTCACCCCCCACAAGTAGATCTCTTTGGGGTAGGACAGAAGCAACTGTGTTCTGAAGTCACAGAATCACAGACTGGGTTAAGTGGGAAGGGGCATTTAAAGAGGACCTAGTTCAGCCCCTCTGCCCTGTCCCAGGCTGCTTCTAGGACACCTCCCACTGTCCCAGGCTGCTCCAAGCCCTGTCCAGCCTGGCCTTTGCCACTGCCAGGGATGGGGCAGCCACAGCTGCTCTGGGCAACCCGTGCGAAGGCCTGACCACACTCATCACCACCACACTTGGTCTGCTCGAGAACTGCAGAAGTAGTCCAGTAATACTGGATATTTTTCTATCAGATGCAACTGAAGGAGAAAGAGTGGCAGCCAGGGAATTGTGACTACATGGTGTGAAAACCCTTCAGGTCAGTTGGAAAGTGATGTGTCACACACTTTCCACTCTGATGCATGAGTAAGAAAGAATGCAAAGATTGGTGGCAAAGTGTGGTTAGGTGGATCAATAAACCACAGGATGTTTTGGATTCTGAAGCTGTAAGGAACAGTGGGAGGCATTGGAAAGTGTGTATTCACCAGCACCTAGGGACTGCTCACATGCCTGAATGCAGGTATGAAAGTAAGAAGTAGGAAATGGTAGCAGGAAGCCTCAAACTGAATTGGCAATGCCACAGAAAAAGTAGGGAAGAACAGGAAATGGGACCCCAGCACATCCTTAAACTTGCTGTGCAGCAAGATGTTTGTGGAGTCTTCGTCCTTTACTGCGTGGGATGATTCAAGTAAAAAAGGCTCTTACCCTGAAGTGTGACATTCTTTCCCTCTGCTGTGTTCCTAGATTGCTGATGTCCTAATTTTGAACAGATGTCTCTAGCAAGTAAATGGTGATTCAGTTTTGTGTTGGCCAAGTCCATGTTCTGGCTGTAGATAGGAGGGGGACACATTGCTTCCTGTGAAGGCATCAGAGCTCAGTCTGTGACTCATTAAACTGACAATGGCCAATGCCCAGGTTCAGGAACTGAAACAAGTGTATTCCCTGAAAGTTACCAGCCATTCTAAGGAGGGAAAATCCATGCTGGGATGGTCTTTGGCTTTGTGAGAGGTGACTGATTCCAAGGAGCATTTACACCTGCCAGCCTTTGCTACTGCTGCCAATGCTCAGGGGATCAGGTCACAGTTCAAAGGAGAGGATCTGGAATGTTGTGACTTTGCTGTAAGTTTAAGAGAAGATAATTAGAGTTGCTGCCCCTGCATTCATCAGGATTCAGAACAATGTTGATGCAGCTGCAAAAGGCCCAGAGCTGTTGGAGCGTGGCCTGTGATGTGGTTGACTCAGCAGCTGAACAGAGGAATTTTATCTCTAAGAGCTCTTTACTGAAACCAAAATATGCCAGAACAGAAATCTCCTAGCACTTTTATGCAGAGTCCTGGTTGAACTGCTCAATAGTTTGTGAACTGAGGTGATTGTACTAATTGGAAGTTGGACAGAGACTGATTGAGTTCACGTCTCATGGCTGGAAATCACGAACACTGAAAGCTTAATTCACCATGCCTTTATCACATCACCTCCTGTTTCAGGAATCACGGCCTTTGTTCATGCCAGACTCAAACTCATGTCTGAATGGAAAGTGTTTCCAGTAGCCTGGGATCTGGATGCTTCTTTCAAGGCCAAGATGATGAAGAATCTGAGCCTTGACACTCATGAGCTGAGCAGCTCTGCTTGGTGTAGGAGCAGGGAGAGTCACACGTGTTCTCTGAGCAAGTGTCTGATGCTGGGATGGACTGGGGAGAGTTCCCTGATCACTTGTCCTCTGATGCAGTCCTCTGGCCACCCGGATCACAGGATTCTTGTTCTCTGCCTCGGCAAAGCTCCTCTGTTGTTAACTTTTCACTTTATTTGCTAAATTAATTTTCTGTGAACTGAAAAGTGAATATTCGTGTATGTTTTGTTGGGGTTTTAAAAAAATTTTTGGTCCATCTTTTCTTGCTACTAGTGCTTTCAAATGAGGAAATTTACAGTCATTTTCCCTAGTGCTTTTCATATCCACTTACTTTGTTGACTATTTTGTTTATTGGATTTGTTATTTAAAATCTGTTTCCTTATGGCTCTCTCTTTAATTTTCTCTTCTTTATCAGGGCTGCATGAAGGTAAGCTGAGTCCCAAAGCTATTCTATCCTAAATTCTGCTATTTTATATATATAAAACTTCAGGGCTGATGGCACCTATACCTGGGATTATTTATGGGTTTTCATAAAAAAAGAAAGAGGAAAATACAGAATTGCATGGCTCCTCTCTTCCTTCCCCACTCCCCAACCCCCTCCCCACAGAGGAGTTTAATGTTAAATGATAAATGTGGAAATTAGAGACCGTCGAGAAAATCCAATTTGGTGAGGAGTTTTAAAAATCCCATAATAAACGGCGAGTGAAATGTATGATTTAATGCGGGGCGCCAATGGCTGCTATTATGTGCTATTAGCAAATCGGGGTTGAGAGTGAATCTTTATCACGGGGCGCGCGGGCCGGGGCGGCCTCGGCTGCTGCTATTGATTTGTAGCCGCTTGTCATAATGACATGGGGAAGCAATGAATGGAAGATGTGCTTTTGATAGGATTGAAGGGGTGCAAAGGGGGGAGAAAAAATTCAGCAAGTTTTCTATCTCTTCTGCCTGATTAGATTTTTTTCTTCTTTTAAGAGCTTTCACATTCCAATAAAAATGCTAAATCAGCTCTGAAGCAGAATTGTTAGGGAGTAAATAGCCAGTCACATTTAAAGGAGGAAAAGATCTGACTTTACAGCTCTGGCTTCACAGCAGCCGATGAGTCTAAAGAATATTTCTGGCTCCACAGAAATTACAGTAGTGGGTGATGTGAGGGTGGCTGGGACCTGGTCAGAGGACCTGCAGGCAGTAGGCATCGACATCTGTGTGGGATGTGGTTGGTCAGGATGCACAGCAATTAAATCCCCAGTGCTGCTGTTTCAGGAGAAGAGGGTGTGTTTTGTGACCTCCGAAACAAAAGTGACTGCAATGAAAATAAACTATAAGCCTTTGCGTTACAGTAACAAATAATAAAGGTCTCCTCTGCATCTGGAAAGAAGATTTCTGTCACTTTAATTACAGATGTTCCTTGTCAGAAACCCGACCCAGGTTTAATGGGGAAGGAGTGCAATCCCTGTGCTGTTTGGGGAAAGTGGTGTGGCTGTGCAGGGGGCTTTCCTGGGAGTCAGGCTCTTAGGAACCAAGAACAGGCTCCCTGCCCAGCCATGGCTCTGGTGCATGTGGGGAATGAGACAAAACCCAGGTGTGCTCAGGAGTGGATCTGAGGGTGGGTCTGCGTGTGGCTTTGCCTTTCTGATTAGTAGATCCATGTGCTTTTAACTTCCTGTCTTCCAAACATTTTGCCCACCCTGAGAAGGTGGAACTTGCCTACACCCCCAGGGGCAGAACTCCACTTTGAGCTCCTTTGCATCAAAGTCTGCACATCTTCTCTCATTACTATTGTGATTATTATTGTTCTTGTTATTATTATTACTCTGGTTGGCTGGGCTGAAGAGCTGGGGGCTGAGTAGAGTTTGGGACTCTGATATGTGGGTCCTCTCTTTTGGGCTGGCCAGCCTCAGCTGCTCTTACTTACAGAAACCCTCACAGAGCAGCTGAGAGAAAGTGGTTTCCAGGGCTCACTCTCAGAGTATGAAATAGCAGATTAGAAATCAATGCAAAGAGTCCAAGTGCCCACTTCATCACTCAGGAGAAAGAAATACAGTATTCCTGGTCTGAGCTGTGTGCTCATTAAAATCACATCCTTTAAAACACCCTTTGAATTAAACAGTGATCACTGGAGATGGGTGGATTTCATGCCAGAGGCAGGCAGGCTGATGGCATGTTTGATGTGGTGTTCACCACAACACCCCCTGGTCTGACTGGGCTCTCCAGGTGTGTGCAGCTCATGACCTCCTGGAGGTGGCTTCACATCTGCTGCAGAAATTCAATGCAAACCCTTGATGTGACAAATGCTGCTTTTGGTGGCAGACAAAACAGAGAGCATTAGCACCTGACCTGTTCCTGCTCAAGAGCACTGACTATGAATCACACGTGGTTGGACACTTCAGGAATCCATCTCACCCCTCAAGCCATTCCAACACACTCATACAAACAGAATGGGTTATTCCTGCAGCAATGAATGAACAATGAACCAGTGGGAACCCTTTGCTGGGGGGAAGTGCTATTTTGAGCCACTCTTTTGTGGTGTTTGATAAGAAGATAACAACTTGATTCTCTACATTTATTTATGAAGGTAAGTGTAGGCTGGGAGTCAACTTTGGGAAGCTTTTGGGGCTGATGTGATATTGCTTCTAGAATGGTTGCTCATTCTTCTGAACGGATGAGTCAGCAAAGAACAGAGGCAGCGTTCCAAGCTCTGCTCTATCCTGTCTTTTGGCTCCTGGGTACAGATTTTATGATTACGGCAGAGGAGGCTGATATGACAACAGCTTTCAAACGTGAAGATGATGCTGCCAAGGGAAAAGGAATAGTTTGTTTCCTGTATTTAAAACTTAAAGGCTTAAATTGCAGCTAGGTTAGATCAGCAGCCTGGAAACTGAAGTGTGTGGACCTCTTGGGTTCTTTTGAAAGCACTCTGGTCAATCTCTCTGTAAGTGTTCAGTGTAACTGTTCGGGTTGTATTATCTGTTTTCTGGGAGCTTAGAGACACCGTTTTACAAAATGACAGGAAAAGGCCAACTTTGGTCCCTCCTTGTTCCTGCTCATGTCAGGGGTGGGACTAGCTGACCTCAGAAGGTCCCTTCCAGCCCAAACTGTGCTGTGAGTCTGTGATCTGTATGTTTTACCCCAAGTGCACGGGGGTTCTGTGGCTCGTGGCATTGGATGTAAATTCTGCCAATGTCTGATCACTATTTAGATCCCTGTATGGTGAGACATGAACAATCATGTTCTTTTCCTTAGTATTTTATGAATAAAGCTGGACATAGAAAACCCTAAACCTACAGTGACAAGGATAAACAATGGAATGGCAAACAGTAACATAAGTTTGGTAAGATGCAGTCAGGAGAGTGAAGCTCTGGAATTCCTGAGCTATTGTTTTCCTTCTGCCTCTCTTTCTTATGTTTTTCCTTGGTTGAAAAGGGAGAAGGAGAGAGTAGATTCAAACAGTAGCTTCTAAAATCACCTATCTTCTTTCAGTGAGTACAGGTGATCTATCTCCACAGGCTCCTAAGAGCACATTGATAATTTTCAATTTGGAGTATATTCTGTAATAAAACTGTTTTGTTATAGTAGGCAAGTTTGGGGGTGTTTATTATGTTACTGTTGGAAGACCTGCAGAACCCTTTTCTGTCATGCTGAGGGTCCAAGGCTCTGTCATCCAAGGATCCCCTTGCATGTGCACCCCTCCACTCCCCAGCACCACTGGGGCTCTGCCTCCAGACACAGCATCAGCCCCTGCTCAGAGCATTCAGAGGCATCAGCAGATACATGTGCTCTGAGAGAATAGAAATATAGGAAAAAAGAGATTGGGATAAATCAGGCGTTGACATAATCATGCTCTTTTTAACAAGATGCAAAAATATTCCTCTGCAGGCAGTCATGAGGCAGTAGGTCCACTGCCAAATGTTCCTTCTAATTCTCTCATTTAAAAAATAAACATGACTATCTGACATCCTATAACACAAGTGCCTTCACAGTGATGCCATCCAAGGACTCACCAGGTGGTGTGGGAAGTACTTGTGGGTTTTTCAGGTTATCTCATTTCTGCCCTCACAATGCAAATGTTTAAATACTGCTGGTCTTTGCTGCAGATCCCCTCCTTAGAAATCAAGGGTGGAGTTTCTGGAGCTGTTTAAACCCAAAGAAGTGACCATGCTAAAAGGGAGTGTTCCAGTGTTCCTCTCTTCTCTGCCTTGAAATCTGTTCCTGCACCTCCCTTGTGCTGGTACCAGAGGCAAACCAGAGGCAGTCTGATGAGTGCTGATGTGGGGTCACATCCCAAGGGAGGTGAGAGGACATCCTCCTCCTCCTCCTCCTCCTCGGAAGTTATCCACATGTTAGGTCCAACACGCAGTAAAGCGCTGCATGACAGTTTTGCAGGGTGCTCAGCTCCCACTGCGCTGGGGGCGGTGGCAGCACAGGTTCTGAGCTCTGTTCGGTGCTGCAGCTGCCAAGTGTGACAGCCACACCTCCCGTTACAACACGGGCTCCCTGGGACACTGAACCAGCCTCCCAGGGCCACAGGTCTGGCTGGGCGAGCGGGAGGAGCGTGCTCAGCAGTAGCCTTGCTCACAGGCTGCCAGCATGACAAATGGTCCTTAAAGGAGACCATTGAAGTAAAATAAACCCATCTTAACACACACAGGGAACATCTATAACAAAATATATGATGCATGTGTGTATATTTGCTGTATTTAAAACCTGAATTTGTGAGAGTGACACAGCATTGCCTTTGTCTGAGGCACGCTCAGGACCGCTCAGTGGGGACAATGTGCTTGGGATGATCTGTTGCCTGCAGAAATCTGTTCCTGTTCTGAGTTAGGTGTGCCAGATACAGGACACACAACACTAGTTCTCCTGGGAATGTGATCCAGCTGGCCTGTGCAGCCTTTGAAATGTGCACTTCATGCTGCTGGAGATGAGTCAGTCATGGCAACATATGAGAGAGTTTTAGCTTTCAGAGGCATACTGTCCCCCCACACCCTGGGGCAGCTCTGCCCTGCATCACTACAACCCTGGAACAGCTGCTCTCTAAGCCTGGACAGTTCCTTCTCCATTCACAAAGTTCTTGCTCCAGCCACAGACAACAAACAGGCTCTGCACATATGTGTGGGTAGGGAAGATGTGCTTGGGAAGTTTGCAGTAGCTCAGATGTGGCCCCCTGAATGCCTGGGAGGACAGTCAGTTCCCTTGGTGCTGACTGAAATCACTGGGCTCACACAGAGCTGTGTGTCATGGTGTTTGTCATTACCTTTCTCCTGGGGTTTCCTGGCCTGAGTGATGCACCTTATCTGCCTGACTAATGCTTGGCAACATACAGAGAGCTGTAAAATGCTTACAGAGGAACAGCGAGCACACCTCTAAATATCTCCTCTTTGTCATTCGGCCTGTGAGTCTGATGCTTGCTTGGGCACACAGGTATTTAATCCATACTCAGCTGGAATACTGTAGCTCCATCCTGCAGGTCAGAATGCTAGCAGGTGGGAATATGGCAGTAAAATGTGCTGGTAATTCTCATCCTGCAGCATTCTCTCCAACCAGTCCATCTCTTCCTTGTTCTCCATGTCCTCACAAAGAAGTTAAGGTGAGAGCTATGGGATTGGGGAACTGCTGACTTTACAGCAGTTCAAGCAGGTACCAGCGAGAGGCCTCGAATGGGGCTGGACTGGGAGGAGAGAGTACAAATGATGTGTTAGTAACGTGTCCATCCTGGTCTGAAAGTAGGGTGAGAGTCCTGCATCCACACCTAGGGAGCAGGGAAAGCCACAGCCATGTCCAAAGTGGTTCTAGGAAAGAGGTTGGCTAAGGTATCAACGTTAGAAACGAATGGCAATGTTGAACTGGCCCTGTGGCAGACAAGGGAGAAGGAAATTCAGGTTCCAGCAACACAAAAACCCACTGAAACACCTAGGTGGAAGAAAGGGAGGGTCATGGAGAGGGGTATCAGGAGGTGTGAGTGCTGGAGGGTGCCTGGAGAGAAGAGAAAACACTGAAGGAGAAAAGGACCGTAGGGTAAATACCAACTTGAAACATGTCAGATGTGGGGTCAGTGAGTTGTGCCATGAACTGATGTGTCCTGATGGCCCTGAGGGGTTTAGCTGAAAGGAGATGGGCACAGCACCAAAATCTGCAGCCATAGAGATGGGGGAGGCCAAGAGCTGGGCTGTGTGTCCTGCAGACAGCTCATCAATGCAATGGAGGTATGACTCTGGCCACCAGTAAGCATGATTTTAGGACTGGAGGGAAGGAGAGAGATAGAATAATATTGGTAAAATCCCTGGGGTATAGAAACCTGTCTGAGGGTGCAAAATGCCGTGGTGTGCTGATGTGGAGAGAGGTGAGAGCTGGGCTGGAGAAAGGAACAGTGAAGCAGCGGGTGCTGCGCTGGTTTGGGCTCGTGCTTAGGGATCCTGGCAGGGCTTAGTCAGTGGGGGAGCTTGTGCTGACAGCAGCAGCTCTAGCAGCAAAGAAACAGCAGAATTTGGTTATGATGCTCTCTGGGAGGTTCCACACTTTCCTGTAGAAACCCCTGAAGCTAACAGGCTCTGGGCTTGAGAGAGAGAAACCACTCAGGCAATCCATCTGGAACTAATGGAGTTTGTGCCTTTGATAGGGCTGTGCTTTATGATACACTTTCTGTAGCCTTTGAGTCTGGTGAGACCTGAACCTTGCTGTAATCATTTCCACACAGGACAACAAAGGTTGCTATTTAACCCAAAATTTAGTCTGACATACCCTCCCTGGCAAATAAGCTTGAATAATTACTGCAAATTATTGATAAAAAAATCTGTCTTAATTACATCTCAGAGGATGAAAATCTCCCACCTTGTCTGAGTGCAGAAAGAGCTGCTGGCAAATGGAGGTTTCTCTTTGCCTACCAAATGGAATCTGTCTTCACCAAACCCCAGACAGTTCTTAGCCTGCTTATTCTTGTGTTAATTAATGTTGGCACCTGGTAAGACTTACCTGAGTCAGAAAGGAGGCAAGAGCCGTGCTCCTCCCCCTTCCCCCTTCGGGGCAGACCCTCCCTGGGTGTCTCAGCCCCCGCTTGTGCCGCTGCCTCGGGAGGGCGGTGGTGGCTGCAGTGCCGGCCTGAGGAATGGCATCGGCTGTGACTGGTAGGTTCAGGTGGGTCAGAGTCCGGATGGCTTGCAAAGAGAGTGAATTCCAAAGGGTCCTGAATGCCTGGACTCCTTGGGAGTTTCATCCACCCCACCAGGCTTGTGTGGAAATTGTGGGGACAGCTGCTAGGAATCTGCCTGGATGTGACCAAAGGCGTTAGTTCACCCTACATTAAAAATCATTTCTGGGCCTGGGGTTGACTTCCATAGTCTGGAGAGTCTTTCATCTCCGCTAGGAACAGAACAGCAATGTCCTCAGGACGGCTGTGAAATGCTGTCTCTTGGAAAATGAAACCTGCCTGTTTCATGCAGGAGAAAAGCCCATTTCTACTGTCAGTTTCCCCCGATGGTGCCAACAGAAAGGTATTCCTGTCCTTGGGGTCTGCTACCACCTATTTGTTCCTCTTGTACAGCCTCTGAAAATCTCAGTTGTTCCTTGCAAATGTGCTGTGTCTGTGATGGAGAGAGCTGCTGCTCTCCAGACATGAGTCGGGATGCTCCAGAGGACAGGGAAACTGGTGCCTGGGGTGGCTGTGCTGTCTCTTTAGGGAAGGGGAGGGGAGGCAAGGGCTTTGCAGGGAGGGGACCTTAATCTGAATCACAAAGTTTAATTTTGCTGGAAATGGAAGATTAGCTGCAATAAAAATCTAAAGAGGGAAGTGCCTTGAACTCTCTGAAAATTCCTGAACTTCCTATTAATAGATCTGTGTTTAGAATAAGGTGAAAAATTGAATTTCTCCAAGCACTGAATCATGTGCATTCCCATTAGTGCTTGGCGTGTCTGCAGTCACACAGCCCCATCCAACTCCATCCCTCCTGTGCTGGCTCTGGGGTCATGGTGCAGCAAGAACCTTCATAGGTTCTGAAGCACCTCAGCTGTGGAGATTCATCATTGGCCTGGTGATTTTATAAAACATTTGTGTTCTCTGTACTTTATTAGTCCCTGACAGACTCAATGTTTATAACATACTTCTCAGCAAGCTGTTTGCAACTCATCGCCCTGCTTGCTTTATAGTCTATAAATATTTAATTCTTTAATAAACTGCTTATATGTAATATCAAATGACTGATGTACTTCTCTCCCTTCTTCAGCAGTGCTACTATTTGCAAAACAATCCTTTTGGTGTTTTGAATAGCAATATAGTCTATAAATGCTGAATTTCCTTTTCCTAACTAGCAGTTTCTTCAGGGTATTTGTTGAATTGATAAGCAACACAATGGTTCCTGCAGTGCTCTGGGAGCTGCCCTTTCCTAAAGTCTCCATGGGAAGACTTCCAAATGGTCACAGGCTGCAATCTGACTGTCTTGGACCCTGTGGGTGATATTTCTGGTGATATTTCCCATCCATGCATGTTGGGAAGTGGCAGGAGTTGTTTGAGCACTGTGCAGAGCAGGGTACCAGATGCTCCATGGGGCTGTCATGGGGTTGGCATCCTGACTCTCACTGTGTGCTGCACCCCCACTTCTTCTGCCTTGCCCACTGTATGCTCCATGCTCATTTTCACAGCAGAGCACAGTCTCCTTCCTGCTCCTCTTTGGTAGCACTTGTGGAAAGAGTGACTCTGACTGGGTTTGGTCTAAGCTTGGTTCCATCTTCCCTGGGGGTTTCTCTACCTGAAGAGCAGGCCAGCAGGCTGCTGGACTCCTGTCCAGTCTCCAGCCTTTGGGCTCCTTTTGGAGTGCCAGATCCTATCCAACATGCAACAGGAGCAGGAACCTTGAGGACTGCAGGAGAAATGTCAGCCAAGTGAGGCCATGGCTCTGCAGTCTGCTCCATGTTGAGGCCAGAAAACCCTCTGAGGCTGTCAGCCAGCCATAGTTAGGGTGATGGGCTGCACTGGGCTGCACTTGGCCACACCAGGATCTACAAACAGAGTGGACAGGCCTGTGGAGCTGGGCAGGGAGGGCTGTCTATCAGCATGGACACAGGAAGGGATGGTGACACTGCACCACCATGTTTGTGCCTCTCAGCCTGTCTGTAAGTCCTTGTCTTACCCTCCACCTTGGGGCAAGTTTCTGCTCAGGCTTTGCCCTGTTAGTCTCTTCCCTAAGGTTCATGGCATGCCAAGGCACCATTCATGATTGGGCACCCTGCTCTGCTGCCAGGGCAAAACCAGGTGGAGGAAGGGTTCAGCACCTGGAACGATGACAAGGGCATGGTGGGGGCATGGCCTTTCTGTAGAGTCGCTTTGTGTTGGTTTCAGTTGTTCCATATGCTCAGGCTCCGTTTGGTCTGGACACTTTGGTACTGAGCTGCTTTGAGGCTGGAGAACAGAAAGATGAGGCAGAGCCAGGCAGTACCATCAGGGTTGGTGTTCTGCAGCATCCAGACCAGCAGTGTCACAGTGCTGGGGTCAGCAAGCCACTGGCTGGGCAGTTAATGGGTTGGAGCTTGGAACTAGGTTTTCATTAAAGACCCTTCTGACTCAAACCATTCCATGATAGGATTCCATGATCTGTTCAGGTCATTCCGTCCGGTCATGGCTGCTCTGTTGCTCACAGACGGCTTTGGGCTGCTCACTTGGGTCCAGGCTGGTTCGACTGCAGGCTCCTTGTCACCAGGGTGGCAACATGCCTTAGCCATGCCCCTGAGAGCCTGTGTGGGCATGGGCAGGACATTCACACACAGCTGCTGGGTCAGGTTGCCTGTTGGGTTATCCCTGATGTCTGGAATTTTTGCAGGCAGTTTGTAGTGGCAAGCCCACATTTGGAACTGCTGCCCAGAGGCCTTCCTGGTGTCCTGGTTTTGATCAGACCTGGCAGCCTGTTGCCTTTTCTCAGTCTCCTGGGCACCCTTGCAGAAGAGGGAGTGCAGAAGGGACACATCTGTTGAGATGTGGGAAGAGAATGGAGGGAGGTGACAGCTGGATGGGCCTGTGGTCAGGAGCCTGAACAGCATGGGGCAGCAGCTGCCCTCTTGCCTACAGGTCGTTGTACCCTCCGTACACTGGTCCTTAGACACAGGCTAGAGTGTAACCCTCCTGTCTGGGGTCTCAGTGTTCCTCTGAGGCTGGCCTGCCTAAGGCCCCCTGGTCACTGTGTGCCCAGGGGTCACAGCTGCCTTTGGGCAGGCTCTCACACCACTGCTGTGCCTGTGACAAGTGGCACACCCTTAGAGACAGTGGGCCCACGCTGCTCTGACCACCAAGGGACTGCTCAGGAGCCTTTCTGGAGCCACAGGTATGATTTGTGCATGCCCAGAGCTTGGAGCAGAGGAGGATTCTCTCACAGTGTGTCCCATCTGCAAATGACCTTCTTCTCTACCTGCCTCTGCCTTTCTGAGTGGAGAGGAAAACGGTATTCTCTCCCTGGGACCCCGTTTTTCTGCAGCTCAAGTCCTGCCCACCACCAAGGGTGTGAGGAAGCTGTAGAGCTGTCCAGGATCAGCACAGGGCAAACAGTGAGGCACAGATCCCTGAGCTGATGTCACACAGCTCAGGTGAGGGCGTTCCTGCTGACTGCTGGCTCACTCTGCCTCTCTTTGTTCACTCCTTGCTGATGGATATGAGTGCAAGTCCCAACCCAGAAAAGCAGCTGGACAGAGCAACCAAGCGCTCCTGTCCCTCACACATGTTTTTGTACTTATTATATCCAGGTACCATTCACTACTCTGAGGAAAATGGATGACAGTGGATCTGACCAGCTCTGGACTCCCTGTCCCCAGCAGGCTTCCCAGTGGCACAGTGGCCAGAGCTGCTCTGCCCCAAGACCCCGTGTCCCACTGACCTGTGGTGGGGACCCACCAGCCACTATGTCGGCGCTGTGTCCCTTGGGGAGCGTGCATGCCAGCCTGGCATCAGCCAGCGCCTGGACTGCCTGTTGTCACTCGATCGTTGAGCTGTCATCAGGCCCTTCCTTTGTCACTGAACTGCAGCACTTAAAACATTCTCCCTCCGTCTCCTTTTCTCCCGTCCCCCTTCCACCGCACACTTCATGGTATTTCTGAATGATAACCAGGAACCATCCAGGCAGCTCCCGGCGCTCCAGGTCTCCAGCAGCGAGCACGCCCGGTGCCCTGGCTGAGGGATGAGTGATGATAAATAAGTAAATCACATGGTGGGCTGAACGATTTCCCCAAATGAGCCTGTTTGTCCCAGGCACAGTGCAAAACCCTCTTCTCCTTGGCGATAACCTTTCTGTGTGCTCACATTATGCATGTATTCATGTGACTTCCTCTGCCTCACTGCCACCTCTTCATTTAAATAAAAATAATTTATGTGGACATTCCTTCAGTTAGGATTCCCCCCCCCCCAGTAATATTTCGTTGATGCTCTGAACCCAAATGGGGTCGTTATGCTTTTGCATATCATTAGGGCTTTATGAAGAACAACAGCGACATCTGCATGTGCCGCAGTGCCACGGAGATGGGGGGAAATACAGAAAACAAACCCCAAATGAGCTCCAAGCTCATCTGGCTCTGTCTTTCTTCAGTGCCTTTGCCTCTATCACGGACACAAGTAATTGTACAGTGTAATCACATCACGGCTCATCTGAATATTCATAACCGACACAAAGACTTGGAGGAGAAGTGGGGAGGAAAAGGAAGGTAATTTAAATATAAAACAGCATTTCATTTGGAAGCAAAGTTCCCCATCCAGCTCAAGAGATTGTCTTGGTACTGATTCTGTCTGTCTGTCCATCTCCTACACAGAAGCGTGGGCAGTGGGAGCGTCGCACCCCCAGCCCCCGCTGTGGAGAGAGAAAATAAAGCACAACAACAAACAGCAGCAGAACTGCCCCCAGCCAAAGGGATGTTTGAAGAGTCGCCAACGGTGGCTAACCAGCTGCTGGTCTCCAGGAAAGAAATAGTCTATTGAGGGAGCTTTATAAAGACCCCAATTAATATGTTGTGCATGTATAAGATCTACAAAGAGCCCACTGTGTTCCTCCCCCCGCACCCACCACCTTCTCTTCCTGATCAGTGCCAGTGGAGAAGGATCTGTGCTACCAAATAATTGATTAATCACTTCAGCGGTGAAAACGCCCCTCTCCAAAACAGAGAAGAAAAACAAACAAAAAAAGAGGCAACAGTTCGCTAATTAGCGTGTAAATTACCACTGGTTCCATCCTTCTTTGTGCCTTTAAAAAGGAAAAGAAAAGGGAAAGAGTAAATATAATCCCCATCTTAATGTATATGTTGTCTTCATTTCTTTTGTATTACTTTGGTATCCTTCACCAGTATGAACCCAGCAGGGTGATGTTGAAGCTGTGGCTGGCTCTGCTACTTCGTTCCCCAAAGAGCTCCTATTTCCATTCCACTGGTGCTTATATTCCTTTAAATGTCTAGCGCAGCATCATTTCCCCCTTTCTAATACATCACTCTGCTGGAATTAGAAGAATCCAAGGTTATATCCAACTTCAAAGGTTTCCAAGTCATCATGATTTTAGTAAAAGTAGAAGACAGATCATGGAACAAGTCCCTGGCTTTTGAAGATAGGCATCACAGGGACCTTCCTCCCTCTGTCTCGTCCTCGCTCTCCCACTCTCTCCCCCCAACTTTGTACCTCTCCAGCTCTGAATGTCCCGCGCTAGCGTGGTTTAATGATATGCAAATGAAATATGCATAAAACCATTCTACTGTATGATGATTAAACACTGGAGACATTAGCCGCCGACGCTTCACTGTTTGACTATAATAATCTTCCCCGAGTATCCACTTTGATTGCAGAGTTATGGAAACCCATAGCAGTTGGCAGACAGGGAGTAAGAGAGAGCGAAGGAAGGAGAGGTGCAGGGATGCATCACCCATCTCTGCATTTATCCCACTCCAGGAGACATTTCCTCTCTTTGTACTGCGTTCCTACTGCTGTCTTTTGTAATCCATCCATGCGGTCGCACCAGGGCAATTAACGGGAAAAAACCCTCTTTTCTCTTAATGTTTCAAAGCTCATTAGCCAAACGATTATTCCTCATTAACAGCGAAAGCTCATTCATTAAAAGAAAAAATATGCCCAAAAGATGCCAGCACTGTTAATCCTGAGCCCTGTAGCTGGGCTGTAGATCCCATGCTAGTATTTTCCATGCAGAAGGGAAGTGCACCAATCCACAAAAAGAAATAAAAACACCAGGCAAAAAGAAAACATTTTGTGAGTTTTGTAAAATCCGCAAGAGAGGCAATTAATATTCCCATTGTATGACTTTATTTTTTGTCTCTCCCTTTTGTCTCCAGTGCCCTTCCCTGGCTCAGCGCCCAGTGCCAACAGAACACCTTGCAGGATCCTCAGCAGCGCAGACAACGTAAGTAGCCAGCTGTCCCTTGACGCCCTTGTCCAGGAGCCCCCGCGCCCTCCGGACCCCGTGGAGCGCCCGCGCAGCTCCTTCCCTTGCTCGCCCTCCGAGTGCCACCTGGGTTTCACAAGTAGCACCTTCCAAATCTCTCTGTCTTCAAGTTTGTGCATGTCTGTGTGGCATCCCTCCTCCTCCTTCACTCCCATAGTGGATCTCGTGAAGGGCTTCAGATCGGCCCCATTCATCTCCCTGGTGATAGCAGTGAATGTAGATAAATCTCTGCTGCCTGCTTGCTGCTCCTGTATGATTTTTATTTTGTCTTCCGTGTACACCTAGGTCAAAAAGTGGGATGTATACTGACGGTGGGTGAGTGTGTGTGTCTGTGTGTGTGTGTGTCTGCGTGTGTGTGTGTCTGTGTGTGTGTCTCTTCCTCACTCCCTGTCGTTCTCTCTCACTGAGGCACACAAACATACATCTCCCTGCGTGTGTTACACGCGTGCACACAAATAAATACCCCCACACGAACGCGCGCGTGTGTACACAGCGGCACACACATCTCCTCACCCCCCACTCACACAGCTCCTCTGCACCGACCCGAGGTGGTGTGTGCTTGTGTGTCTGTGTGTCTGTACGCACTGTTCCGTGTGCGTGTGCATACACAGGCATCCCTCTACACCGTCAAACATTCCCTCTCCTCCCAGCAGAGGCTGTGTGCAGTCTGATCCTGCCCTGTAAGAGCGGTATTCCTTCCTCCCTTCCTTCCCTCGGCTGTTCGGAGACCTTTGCGTTCCCTCCTCGGGGTCCCTCCCGAGCTGCAGATTTGGCACCTTTCCCTGAGGTTGTCCAAATGGCAAATGGCATCGGCCGGAGCTCGCATTCTTGTAGCTTCTCTGGGCATTTCTCCCTCCATGTCGACTACTCCCTTTTGTTTGTTGTTGACTGGGCTGGGTGTGGTTGGGGGTTTTTTGGCATTAATTGTAAACGAACCTGAATGGCAAAACACGCCAACAGCTTGCGGGAAAAAAAAAGCCAAAAAAAAAAAGCAAGCCCCACACAAACGCCTTCTGCTGCGACAGATGCCCATGTTGCCCCTGGCATGGAGAGCGGGCACAAGGGGTTTGTTGATGAGGTTTTTTCGATTGCTGTGTTTATTGTTCGCATTTCTCTTTTCCATTTATTTTTAAAGACTCCAAGATGCCGGCCTCGGCTTGGAACGGAGCGGTGTCATGGCGGAGACGACGGCCTTTGTCTCGCAGGGTGTGAAAGCATCCGTTGTGCTGGCTCCACTGCGGCAGAATGATGTCTAAAGGGGGGAAAAGTGCTGGAAGTCCGAGTTGTGCGGCGCTGGCGGGGGAGCCCCATCCCCATGGTGTGCGTCCGAGGAAGGGCTCGCAGCAGAGGAGCCTGGTCTGTAATCCTGGCACTCGCGCCTCCGGTCGCTGCCTGCCGTTTGCTCCTGGGGGTCTGGATAATCTCCCTTGGCTCTACGGCACTGTCTGGCCCGCGCTCAGGGCCCCCGTAACATATACCCGCTGCCGCGATCGCAGGGAGCTGTGGCGTTGCCACTGAATGGATGGCACTGTGCCAACTCCGCTGCCATCCGCCCTTGCAGCTCTTTTCCTCCCTCCTCCCTCCCTCTCTCCCCTCCTCCTCCTCCTCCCGTCGACTTGATGTTAATTAACACACGGGTTAATTGATTTTAAAAGCTGAAGAATTACAGTTAAGTTTTCCCACAGGGTACGGCCGCCAGCCGCCTGGCACGGCTGTGCCTCGCGCGGGTGCAGGGGGGCCAGGAGCTGAACCAGCCGCCGCGACGGGATGGACGGGCGGCCGTCGCCTGTTGGAGCGTGCTGGGGCGGCTGGCACTCCTGCCTCGTCCTTCCAACAGATCACCGCTGTATTTCGCTATAAACAATCGACACAAGCCCTCCCCTCGCCTCTCCCATGCACCTTGTCTTTCAGAACGAGTGCTGTTGAAGTTTCAGCAGGGAAGCTGTGCCCCAAAGCCCCATCGCAGCCCACAAACGCCTCACACCACACGGCTCCCCGGCCCGAGCGCCCTGCATGGCAGTGTGGAGCATCAGAGGCCCCCGGCCGTCACGGTCTTGTCCTGCCTGCCAGAGCTCAGTTCCCCTAATCGGCTCCGATGCGTTGCTTGGGGAGAAGCATCAAAACCAAGGGAAAGTTAGTTTGTTGTAATTACGAGAGAAATAACCCATGAGGGCTTTGGTTTTTCGCTCTCCCTTGCCCCGCTGTGCCACTGGAGAGGGTGACGGTGTGGCAGGAGGAGGCGCAGCAGCGCTGGGAACTTGCTGCTTTCACCTTCCTGTGCTTTCATTTTATTTCATTTTGTTTTTTAAAAGCATGAAGCAAGTGAAGCGACAAGAGGAATCCATTATGCAAATCAGGTCACATTTGCATAATGTCTCATGACTGGAATATGCAAATGAGTTGTATAATTTATGAGTGCCAGTGTCTGTCTAAAAGTGTTTCCCAGAATTTATAAAAACTGCAGTGTGGGGAGGCAGCTGCCGGCTGCCCTGCCAGGAGGGTCCACACTTGCTTTGCAAAGTCTGCTTGAGTCTGGGAGTGCAAGCGTCTGGGAATGAGAGCTGAGCCCCCGTTCCCATCCTGGCCTCCTGCTTTATTTATTTCCCATTTCTCCTGCTGCCAAGCTCCCACCCGCTGCCCTTGAACTTCTCTGAGGGTGCAGGGCTAGGGCCAGGGCACCGGGCTGGGTGGCCAGGCAGTCCCACAGGTGGCTCAGCCCGGGGCTTGCTTGTGTCCCTTGGGGCTCTCAGCAGCCACAGAGCCCCTGCACTCTCAGGTAAGTGAGCTCGTAGGCGCGGTGTGTGCTGAGGAGCCGCTTCGAGCCTCTCACGACCCGCACAGTAGGATTCCTGCTGGTTTGCTCTGCACCAGCTCCAGTCCCCGCTCGGATACGAGCCCCGTGGCCTCGGGGAGAGCTGCGAGCTCAGCGCAGGGCTGGCATTGCCAGCGGAGGGACCCTGAGTGTCCTGTCCAACGCCGCAGCGTTCGGTGCCAGCACTGGAAAGGTCTTTGGAATATCCGGACATCCAGGACAGGTATTAAGATCTTTTCTTTTCTTTTCTCCCTCTTCTTTGCATGTCTGGTGATCTGGGGAGCATCAAGAGAAGAGTGCATTTGGGTTCTTGCACCTGGGCAAGCCACTGTTCTGAGCTGTCTGCACAGGGAGAGGGTAAATAATGATGTGCAGGCCTATGGAAAGCTGTGCGGGTCACAGCCTGCCACTCTGGGCAGCATCTGAGGAGGAGCAGCGGGATGGGAGAGCCTAGGGGTCAGGGCAGCTCAGGGTCAGCCTTCCTCAGCTCTGGGAAATCCCCAAAAGCTTTTTGGGCAAGAAAGTGTGATTTGCTGTTCTTGAGAGTCTGCATTTCAATTGTAAACCCCAAAAGTTTATCTCCCCGGTTCCAAATCACTTTTGGTGTTAGATACCTCCAAAGTGAATAATCTCATGCTTTCCATCACTTTCGAAGTACTGTGGCTGTGTGTGTGGTTTGTTTAGTGGATGCAGGTCCAGGCTGTGACACTGAGAGTCATACTGAGTATCCCCAGGGCAAAGCAGTGAGTTCATAGGCTGTGCTTTTACCTGTGACTGGAGATTTCTGGTGTGGGAATATGGAGACCCTCCACGTCAGGTACAAGGCAAACCAGCATGTAGTCATCTGTGTGGCACGCCAGTGAGGCAGCAGCACAGCCAGACTCTGAAGCATCTTAAGCTTGTTGCTGCTCAGGGTTGATGCCTGCCCCAGCACCAAGGGGTGACTGACCTTGCTGGTCCTTGCTGGCACAGAAAAGTAGCTGAGTCTGACCTGGAGAAGGTGCAAGGCTGGGGCCACTGGGGAACAACTGGTGTGTCTCTCTGGAGGTAGGGGGCTTTGTGGAGAGCAGGAAGGGCTGAGAGCAGAGGGAGGAAGCGGGATGGTGACCCTGGGGAATTTCCCACAGCTCCATGATCAGTGGCCCTGCAATGTCAGGAGCTGGAGATCTTTTTATACTCAAGGCAAACCACCTTGCTTCACTTGTCACAAAGACTCCTGCAGACTGGAAAGGAGCGAAGGATGTCTGCTTCCCTGCTGGGGTCTTCAGCGTAGCACCAGCAGATCTGACACCAGCACTGGTGTGGTTCTCCAGATGGGGACCAGGGATGGGTAGGCTGTTAGGGCTGACCAGCACCAAGGCTAGGCCATGGCTGGGAGGAGGAGCTCTGTCTGTGGGGCAATTTGCAGGTGTCAGGGGGTGCTCACTCTTTAGGAAGAGCCCACTGGTGTGTCTGGAGCTGCCCTGCTGTGTTCTGGGCTGCACGGGAGGCTGGTCCCACTCTCACTCCTTGTGCTGAGGGCTGCATGAGGAGCTGGTCCCAGTCCCCGTCCTGCTCTGGGCTGTTTGGTGTCCTGGTTCTGGTCCCCCAACTTGCACTCTATGCTGCTTTCTGATATTTTTATGAAACCACCAAAACACATGAACGTTCTCTTGTGGATTTGATGCTGCACTGAGGGCTGGTGAATGTTCAGGGATGAAGCAGCTTTTTTGGGGTGGGAGAAGGAAAGGTCATCCAGAACAGGCACCAAAACCTCCGTATCTGCCAGACAGGATTGTCTGGTCTCTGTAGGTCAGTAACAAGGGACAGCATGGGGAATCCCTCACGCTGCTGCTCACCCATGGTCTGGGTTTCTACTGAGGTGGTGGCTTTTGCCAGCTGAACAGAGCATACCTGACAGATTCCTGTTGCCCTCTTCCAGTGTTCTCCTGCGGTCCCTCACCTGTGGCATTGGAAGAATTCCCTGCAGCTCCATCCTTAGGACTTCCTGGGGCCTTTGCCTGCAGGACTTGGTTTCTGTTACTCGATAAGTTGTCTGAAACACAGATCCAGGGACTTGTGACCTGTGGCTTCTCTGTGCCTGGGGCTCCCCAGCAGAGCATAGTTTAGCCATGTGCCTATTGGCATTCCACTGCTTCTTCCAGTTGCCCTGCTGTTTTGAATAGTAGGATACAGTTACAGATAACCCAGGAGCTGCCCTTTCCTTCCCACCTCTCCTGGGTAAGGCATGCACCATCATGCAATCATAACTTTGAATGGAAGCACTGGTGTTTGATCCTGAAGATCCAGGATGACAGTCAGGCCAACAGCAGATTTTTGGGGCTTGGTGATGAGCCAGAGAAACAGGTCATGCAGGATAACTCTTCTGAAAGGACAAAGGTTGCTCAAACTTCATGAGCATATACCCAGAGAATTTGGCAGGTGGTGCTTGGCTCTTTGAGAGCAGCTGAGATTTGGGAGGGTTTTGCAAGCAGGGTGGGTGGTCACATCCCTTCTCCTTCTCCCATCCCATGAGATGAGCAGACCAGACCTGGCACAGGTGACTCAGCCTGGGCCCTCACTGCTCAGTCAGAGAGCTTTAATGGCAGAAGAAGCTGGAGATTCCAAAGCTGCCCCAGAAAAGGGCTCCTAAAGTGGTGATGCTTCTGTTCTAATGAAGTTACACTTTGTCTATTCATGGAAGGAGATGGCTCAAAACAAGGATGGGAGGGTGCCCTGCCTTAGCCCAGCTCTGCCGAAATGACAAGAGGTCCATGTTGTTGCTCTCAGGTGACCGTAGGATATTGCACTCAGATATTGTACTGGGATGAGATCTGCTCCCTTTCCTCCCAAACAGGCAGCTTCCTCACCCTGCAAACTGCCCCAGGGCACAATAAGTAGGTTAATGCTTGCTTTAGGGTTAGCCTGAGGGTGAAGGTTCCCTGCAGGAGTAGCAGACTGAGGTTTCCTCTGTGCCTCTGTGAGTTCACACGTGGGGATGCCTCCAAGGCAAATGAATTCCTACTGCTCCCATTTCATCGCTGTGTGCCTCTTCCTCCTTCTTTGGGATGGTGATGTTCCTTGGGATGACAAAGCTTTGATTTTAGTTCTGCCAGGCTCATATGCTTTTCCTTGCATGGTTTTTCCATTTGTCATTCGTTCTTCCATTTCCCTGCTTCCCAGTCCTCGTTCTGGCCAGGGCAGGGAGTGGGAGCTCCAACAGGTTGCATTGGCCTCGTGCTTCAGGCTGCCTGTTTTGTTCTATGGCTAGACTGGCTCCCAAAAAGGAAAACAAACCAAAACATGTCAGTGGTTTTGAATTACAAATCTGGGTGTTCAAAATGCATGAAATGAGAAATTTCAGGCGCTTACTGCAACATGAATCCACCTGTGTTGGACATGAGTGGCATTTCCTATTTCTGCTCAGACTCCTGAATACAAAGCTCAGTTAAAACAGACATCAAGGCAGCTGTGGATGGGGAAAACAAGGTCATGTTGGAGAAGAGGGAGGGTTTGTTGTGTGTTCATCATTACAGACTTTGGCTGTGGCAAGGGAAAGTTAAAAAGGTGCCTAGAACCAGGTATTCAAAATTAATTTCCTATTTAAGTTTTAATGTGTGAAGTTCCTGTGTTTAATTTATATGTAAATATTGACTCATATTGTCACATTTCCATTTTCTATGGAAAGATTCTCTTTTTGGTTGCTTGCCTTTTCTTGACCCACATTCCCAACTACAGAACCTGCCATGCTGGTGTGATTCAGCCCAGCTTCAGATGTTAGTGCCTGTTCTTTGGTGACCTGCTGTGTGCACAGATCCTGCACTGGAAATGGATCAGCATATGGCACACATGGTTGCCCTGTGAGGGATTCCCCGGCCCACTGCTGTGGAACCTGCAAGTGTTGGTGAATGGCAAGCAGTGGCTTCAGAGCTGCCTTGGCGGGGAGTTGCCTCTAGTGACAGATACAGTTTGTTATGTTACTGGAGGCAACAGACAAGCCAGGATCCTTGCAGATAGCTCCTTGTCTTCCACATCCAGAACGGGAACCTATTTCTTTGTGGAATTGGTAAGCACTCACAGTTTTGCTTGAAACATATGAAGTGCTATAAAGTTGTTAAGTGCTTCACAAATTAGAACTAGATACCTTGAACTAAGCACGTAAAATTAGAGGACAAGTCTTGTGCTTGAGTCTCTCTCTGTCTCTGTTTGGCACATGGAAAGTACAGATGATGAAACTTTTTTCTTGTGGGGGTGTTGAGATTAGAGACTGCCCCTGGAGAACTGAGAGTGATGAATGTCACAGAAATTCCACAAGCAGATTAATAGCAAAGTTCTGTGAGAGGTTTGAAAAGTGGGCACTAAATGCAAGTTGGAGCTGGAGCCACACACTGAGCTGTGGTAGGAAGCCCTGACTGATGCCTTTTCTGTGCATGTATGAATTAATAAGTACAGGATAGTGTGAGATGTGTGTCAGAGCCCATAGCAAATGCTTATGCAGAAATCCCAGATTATGCTGGCAACCTTGATTCTGTCGTATCCAGTGTTCCAATAGTGTCTTGCAATTGTAGTGTTTTTCTAAAATAGTTCTACTGTAGGCACTGTTCATAATTCAGAAATTCCATCTGCACTGTGCATGTTTCCATACTTAGTCCAGCTAATGAGAACTGCGAGGTTCGTCATCCTTTGAAAGCTTTCTCAGTAGTAAATGTGATCAGAGACACCAGAGCATTCTCCTGGCTATCAATCTGCAGATAATAGAAGGTCCATTTCTTAAGTACACACAGAAAAGGAGAAGAAGAAATAGTGGCTATGACATAAAATGAATTGTCTTCCTCCATGCCCTTGTAACCTAGGGCATGTAGTGCAGGCTGCCAGCGATCGCTTTACAGATTTAGAAGTGCTGGAATCTCTCTGTCTGTAGCAGGCTGCCTGATGGATTGGTGAGTAATGGACTCAGGGAGTGCATTACCAGCACCCAGACTAATGGCTAGCACTTGCCCATGGCTTTGGCTATAGATCATCCACTGTGCTATTCATAAGCTCTTGCCAGTCTGTCTCTGGCACTCGTGCTGCTGCTGTAACACCGTTTGCCTGATGAGTTCGGCACCAACTGCCACATTTTCAGAAGGTGAAGAGTAAACGAGGAGAAAAGAGTGAGTACCAGTTGTCCAATTCTCTTGCTCTTTGGAGGACAGGGTAAAGGATAAGGTAATGCATCTGATACTCACTCACCCACTGTTACTAGCACAGTAGCCTGGAAAATACTTGGGCTTGGTGCACACCATGAGGTGCTGTCTGATCATTGCCTGAGGTACCTGTGCCTGGGATCTTTTCTTTCCCAGGCAGACCAATGTTATGGGTCATGATGAGATAGGAAAGGGAGGGAGAGGTGACTGGAGTGCTGGCTATGCCTCTGACATGGCCTCTGGAGTGCTGGATGAAGTGCCTGGATAGTGCTGTCAAGATTTGGCTGTTTGTGAGCTGAATGAGGTAGAACCAACCTTCACAGCAAAGACCATCTCCAGGGCTGACCTCTGGGCTGGCTCTGATGGGCAGGTGTGTGCAGAGTGGAATGAATTGCTTCCAGTCCTGCCTGGCTCAGGAACTTTTACTCTTCTTTTAGACTCCATGACATGAATAGGAAATAGGACTCCAGGGTTGTGGCTTCCTTGTGTAATTGGGATGAGCTGGAGTCCTCTTTCCTCCTTTCACCTGGACCACTGCCCAGCCATGAAAAAAGAGCAATCCAGCCAGCTATCGATTTACACTGGTGATCCACCCCAGTGCCAGTGGTGTGAACCATCCAAGACCCGTTCCAGGCCCTGAGTCCAGCCTGGTCGCTTTACTGATAGTGAAGGTGTAAGCCTTGCTCTGCTATTCTGGGCTGTTTGGCTCCGTATTTTTTGCAAGAAGTTACTTAAAATAAACTTCTGCAATTTTTTTAGCATATTCCTGATGAGTTTTTGGAAAGTATGAAGCCACCATCTAAGGAATTTCTTCTACAGCTGTCATTGTAAAGATTGCTGCTAAAACCAGACAGCAGAAGCAAAATTGTAAAATCACTGCAGATGAAGAAGGGAAGTTTTTCAGTTCTGGAAGTCCTGTGCAGAAAGAAACAGCCCAAACTGAGCAACAAAACCTTTACATTTTCTAATACTACTTTACTTGATGTGTTAGGGATGTTTTGCCTTTTAAGGGGATAATAGCAATGACACAGATGTTCTTGGGGTGCTAGATATTACACTCTTTTACAGAAAGACCTCTTTGCACCAGGGCTTTAATTTAGGCACTTCATAGGGAGCTTGGACACCTTTCCATTGCCCAGAGCAGGGAGCAATTCTGGTTCCTTGCATTTTTCACATTAATTCCACCAAAAGTCACCATTAATTCACCAGAAGTCTGGGGGTATCTTGGATACAGAAGCAGGTGGCAGATTCAAATCGTTGCAAAGAAAGGTGATGCTGCTTAACAGAAGAAGCTATAAACTCAGAAATTCCCAGTGAGTATTATCCATCAGTTTATTTGCCTGCTATTTTGGGAGATGTTTCTGGTAATAAAGCGTCATCAATCTATTATTTCTTTTGGCCAATCTCTCTCAGCCTGCCTATATAAAACTCATTGTGGCCTATATTTAACTGAGAATAACCTCTGCTTATTTCCTCTCTTCCACCATGAGTTTTATTCCTTTAACAAGCACAACAGCATGCTGCTCTGGCTTCAAAGAGAAAATTAATTCCGTCCGCAAAAGGGTCAAGTGCTGGAAAGTGCATAGCAATGCAGTTTGCATGGCAGGATCCAGGAGATATGATGCTAATAAGATTCCAAGATGAGAACAGCAGACTGGCTCTGGGGATTCAGATGAAGGGTTCTGTAAATTTTAAAAGAAATGGTCTCCAAAATCTAATGATGTCTGCTTTCCAATTCATTAATAATGTGAAGCAGGGAGATGGGAGCGAGAAGCAGGCCATGCTTTGAAATATCAGAATGTAACGAGGAAAAAAACAGCGAGAGCTCATCTCACCGGGGTCATAAAGCTCGGAGGAGCAGGCAGGCTGCAGGGGAACAGTGTCGGTGCCTGGAGGGAAGGAAATTGCACTGTGTGTTCTGCGATGTGTAATTTATGCACAGACTCTTTGCCAGCATTGATGTAAAATTTCTATGCAGAAAAAGATGCTGCTGTATTGACAGATCTTTTTCAATGTTCTTGTTTAAGGTGACTTAGTACACAGGATATTTGATGAGTTCTAAAAACAGATATGAATTGCCTTTGCATATTTACAAACGGCTTTTGGTAAACCTTCCCCTTCACCTTTCTGCATTGCATGCACGAAACCTTAAGCTTCTTTGTAGTTAATATGGGAAGAAAACCCCTCAGGCAATGCCTAATGAACTGAGAGCAGTTCTGAGCTTCCCTGTGCAACATCTGGAGAGCCTTTGCCTTTCGAGGGCTCTTGCAGTCTCGTGTGACCTTGCTGCTCTGCATCACGACAGTCTTCCATTTCTGCAGCATTTGGTGCTGCTGCTGTGCAGACGTGATGCTGGAGGCTCTCCCTTGTGCCTGCAATGGGCAGCCAATGGAAAATGCCTGTGCCTGAGCAGTTTCCAGAGTGGGACGTTGTGAGGCAGCAGGATTTAGCTCTGACTTTTATTCTGACAAAGTTAGTATGAGTGTAGAGTAAGGTTAAAGTCTTCCTCCTATCTTTTCCTTTAGCTGCGTGATACTTTCCCATCTCACCTTGAAACCTGTCAGCAGTGGCTGATGAGGTTCTACGAGCACCTCACTGCCACTGGGAGCTCTTCAGAGGGAGAGGGGCTCCACTGCTAGCCCTCAATCTGCCCATGGGACCACCACTCCAGTGGGACCCTGTGCCAGACTCCTGCAGCCGGACCTGCCCGTACCAGGGCAGAGAGGGCACTGCCACGGCCACCTGGGTCTTCCTTCCCAGAACTTGGCTCGGTCTCGCTGTTGGGCAGTGCCAGTTTTAGCCCAAGTAGGATCAGTGTCTCCTCTCTGCTGCATTGCACTGCCCTGGAGCCCTTTGCCTGTGCCTGCCTGTGTCAGTCTGTGGGGCCCAGCTACTTCCTTTGGCTCAAGCTGCATTCTCTCATCCACGGGTCTTGCTCCAGACAAGTGACTTCTTTTAAATGCAGGATTCAGAGGGGTGTTGAGTAAGTGACAGCATTGCTGGGAATCTCTGTCCCCTCAGAAGAGCTGTTTTCATGAGGACTCATGCTGAGTTGCAGAATCAGAGGTGTGTGGTGGGGGGTTTGGGTTAGACGGAGCTGAGGTTTGATTCCTTGCTAAAGCCTCAGCCATGAAAATGGGTGACGTGGGGCTCTGCATCATGGCTGCAACATGTTCATCAAAAGGTTTCTCTTACAGTGTTTAAAGTACTGTGTATTTCTTTATCCAGAGACAATGGAGCTCTCAGTGTTGACAGATGTGCCTCTGCTGTCCCTAAAGCAACCATGGAGTCATTGGCACCAGCTTCAAAAGCCACAGCCTTCACCTGTGGGGTTTTTTTTGCATGTCCTTGGTCTCCAGTGAACATATATAGACTGACTTTAAAGCAAGCAGAAGGGTGATACAGCCATGTGTATCAAGGCCTTATATTTGCATCTTAGGTATTTCCTTGGGGAATTTATGTCTTCAAGAAATCTCAAGAATTTCCTTGAGGGTTTTTCCAGTGAAGTTCTTGGTTGTTTTTCGGTATTTCCACACTTGCCTGTAGCCACGGTCAGTCAGTGGAGCAGGTGGGTGCTCAAAGCTGCTGTGGTGGAGGCACAGTTGTGAGCATCAGGACTGTCTCATGGCAGTGCTGAAGAGGTGAAAACCACTTGGTGTGTGGAGGCCCTTCACTCAGACAGAGCAGAGCGTTGATTTCTGTGTCAATGATCTTCCAGCAGAAATTGCTCTGGTTTGCAGCTTGGCAGTAACATCACTGTAGCCACCAGGACCTCAGAATAAGCTGCTAAATTTTTAAGATCTTTGCTTATTCCTGTGTTTGTCTGTGTTCCTCTGTCTATTCAGCCCAGCATTCATCTTTGTTTTCTGGGCTTCCCCTCACTCTCATGAGAGCATGTGCCTGTCAATGATGAGTGTAATCATTTTACAGCTTCTGTTTCCCCTTCCTCAGCATCCATGTGATGCTCACAGGAGCTGCATAGACCCATTGCTCCTGAAAACCAGGCCCTGTGCTTGTCACTTCAGTATGTGTGCCCAGTAACTGGTGTTTCCTATGTTACCACCTAATACTCCAGCCAGAGATGAGGGATGCTGCAGTGAGGGGAGATGAGTGGTGGGAGGAACATGTTTGCACCCTTTGCCCATCAAATCAGGACACAGGAATGTCAGGCGGGGAAGATTTATATTATCTGAGCTGCCTGGTTGCAGATTTCTTGTTTAATCAGAAAACCCTCACTTTTCCATTGATGCAATCTGGAGCTCTGCCAGAGGGACTGTGTCTTGGTGGTGTTCAGATATTGCTATATGATCCCTTTTCCACTCCTTTTCACACACACAGTGTGTGAAAACACACATTTTCCCAGTGGTTCCCTTTCCAGTGCTTCAAACCAAGCCAAGCTGTCTGATTATTCCTCATGACAGGTGTAAAAATGCTGGATCCATGGCAGAAAACCTGTGATGGGGAAGCTCTCACTGCAAATAATGAGCTAGATTTCAGTGGAATCCTGCACTGTTTCAGAGCCTGGACAGGCCATGGATTCTACAGCAGGATTTTGTTCTCCTAACAGATACTCAAAAGCAGATTTTCTTTTAATTAAATATGAAAATCTATAATGGAGTCAGCATGATGCTTCTTGGTATGTTTATTTTTTATACTCCATTTATTAATTTTGTTCTCAACACCTCCTTCCATTGGGAGGGAATTTTCTATACCATCTGTGTATGAGGAGTGAATGGGACTGAAGGACTATGGGAGCAGGACAGAGGCCAGTTGAGGTTTTTATTATCTGAGTGGAAATGGGCACCATTTGCAATTGGGATTAACACACCAACTGGTCTTTTCTGTTGAATAATATTGACATTGCAAAGTTGATATTTTTAAGCAGTTGTCTTTAGGTTTCAGTATTACCAGGTTTTAGAGTCCAGTGAAGTATTTCATTTCTCATTACACTTAACGCTTCACTTTCTGTCTCTACATTCAGAAAAAAATACTTACTGTTTCAGTAATATTCTGACAATATTTTATTATTTTAATCTGCAGCCAAAGGACAAAAATAATTTCATTTCCCCAGCATGAAGATAATGCCATGAATCCCAGCTGTGTGGAGGGAGCTGCTCTGCAGGAATGCTCAAGAGCCTCTTCCCCATGTACAGACTCCTTTGGGCTCTTAATTTCTCTGTGTCTCCCAGCTTTGACTCCTCCTTTCTCTTTGCCCTATTTTTCCTTTTGACTGCTTTCCTATGCTCTAAGGTCAAGGGTTTTCCCTATGGAAAGAAAAAGTTTAGTCTTTCCTAGCCTTTCCTACACCATTTGCCCACCTGGCACCACACGCCCCATAACAAGCCTGGCAGTGAGGGCGTTCTCCAAGGTCCTCTCCCTTCACCTGCCAGCACGAGAGGCAGGGGAGGGCTGTGTTCCCATCCCTGTGTTGCTGTTCTGCAGCTGGAGCCAAGCAGGGCAGAGACAATGTGCTGGAGCATTCTGTCTGAGGGGAGTTCGGGGAGGGGAGAGGGAAAAAGCCTGTTAGATCTATCGCTGGCAATTTAGATTCAGAGACATTTCATCTGCAGTTCCCTCAAGTGTTGAATTGAATAAAACCAGAGCAGTGGTGGAAGAAGAGGTGGGGGAAGGGCTCCAAGCACTCTCAGCTAAACAAAAAGAGACAGGCAGCTCATAAAAAGGGAATTGCATCCTTGAGTTGAGAATCTGGATTCACAGGGCAGGGAGGAGGCTGCGTGGCAGAGCACACCCACGGGCAGGGGCCAGGCAGTAGTGCTGAGGGCTTCTGGCACTCCTGCAGCCAGAGCAGATCACAAGGCTCTGGGTTTCCTGTTTTTCTGTTCATTTTTTGAAGCTCTTGTTGTAAAATCAAGCAGGAAGAACAGAGTCCCAGGCTTTGGTTGCAATTAAAAAAACCCCTATCCTTCACTTTCCAGTGCTTCAGGAGAAAAGCACAAAAGCAAAACCCTCAAGGGTCAAAAATTTAGAAGCACAAGTAATTTAGGACTTAAAATTTTGTAAACACTTTCTGTTGGGGGCCAGACTTATCGTTTTCAAATGCAGCTGTGGGATGGTAGAACTGTTCTCACCATTAGGCATTTTTGTTCTTCTGCCTTTGAAGGAATTGTTGCTGATGGCTGCTCTGGCTACGCACTGCAGCAGCACCTGGATTTCTCTGGGTCTGTCCTGCCTTGTGAGTGTGGTGCCAACACCTCTGCAGTGCCACAGGGGTGGCTGTGGCCTCCCTCAGGTGGGAAGGCAGATCTTTTGTTTGCCCCCCCCCCNCCCTTGCAACATGTTAGTGACAGATCTGATGCCTTACACTTTGCTCAGCCCTGCTTCAGAACAGGTCAGGCCCCACAGCCAAAGCCTGACCAGCACTGAGGGACCCTGTGGTACAGCTGGGCAACCTGGGGAGCTGTGTGGCACAGGGCTGATGGCAACTTGGCCAAGTGTCACGTTTGCATTACAGTGTTCCCTGCCTAAAAAGTGTCCTCTGCCTTCATGGTGCACCTGCAGAATCCCACGTGAAACAGAAAGGTAAGACCAGGGCGAGGAGCTGGGACTCCCCAGGACAGCACCTTCCCTTCAAGGGATTTCAGCTGTGAAACAGGGGTCATGATTCTTACCTGTGTCTCCAGAATTTGGGAGTCTGATTAGCCACATCCTGTAAAAGGCTGAAGCAGCCTCACTGTAAATCCCGGACCAGAGACCGGGAGGGGCTGTCTCACACGCCTGTGTTTATGCTGCCCTGTTTCCCTGTGCTATCGATCCAGTGGCTTGCTAAGATACAGCCCTGCCTGCTCTAGTGGTCTAATTCATTTTTAAGCATCATTATTTTTCATGTTGTGGTCTTCCCCTGCTTTGGGTGCTTCTCCCCGCCCATCCCCAAAAATGTCCATTCCTGTCTGTCTCTAGGTGTGTGCTGCTCCCACATGTGTGTGCATTCCAGGGAGATGGAGAGGCAGCTTCAGCTACACTAAGCAATTAAACTCCAGTAGCTCAGGGATGAGCAGGAGGCCGTGATTTTCTTTTCCTTCGCAGTAATTGCCTCTGCAATCAGCTTTGATCACCCGAGAGCAGAAGAGATGAGTGCTGCAAGTTGACATCAGTGGTTTTAATATATCCATTTACATATACAGGAGCAGTGCAGCATTCAGCTTTCCATAGCGCCTCTGACCTGAAACCATCGCCGCTCCATAGATACCTCATTTAATTTAATACTTCACCACCACTGTGGAAGCCAGAGGATGGGGATGGGAGGGGGCATAATCAAGCCTTCGCTCTCTCGCTCTCCGTGCATGTCTGTAAAAATGACATGAAAGTAATTGCTTTTGAAAAGCAAAGCAGAAATGGCACAATTGATTCCACTTAAATGAGAGGAGAAGGGGTGGGGGTGGGGGATGCTCACCCTAAACATGCCACCTTCTTTCCTGCTGCAAGCACATCGCTGTGTGGGGCTGCGCGGGCACAGAAGAAAGATGGGCTTGTCCGAACGGCATGGGAAGGAGGGAAGCTTGGGCAGGCAGTGCTGCTCTGGGCAGGATGCAGCCTTGGCGACCTCAGACCCACAGGCAGATGCTGCTCCAGGGGGCCATGTGACGTGCCCTGTTATCATAGGCACTCCTGGTGCCTGAGAGCTGTCAGGGAGCCTCATTGCACTGAAAATCCTAAAATCACTCTGCCTCCCAAACCCACTCACCTGCCTGGCAGCTGGGGGGAGGGGACATCAGCTCCTCTCCATCTCTAATCTCTCTCTCATTATCCCTGTTGACAAAGCTTTGTGAGCCTATGGTTTTGGAATGTATCCAGCCTGCTGCTGGTGGTGGATGCTCACCCTTCTGCCAAGGACCTCCCAGTGCCCCCTCTGTGACCTGGCACACCACTCAGCCCCCCAGCAGTGGAAGCGGGGACCTGGCACCATGGGTAGCACACCGCCTGTGTGAGCTGAAATACATCTTTAATGTAGACATTAACATGATTTCATGTTAATTACATGCAAATTGATTATTAATGTATTTATTGAATGTTGACAGCTGTGTGACAGTCTTCAATAAATATGTTTTACTAATCAGTTAGCATTAATTAATATCAAAATCCTCTCTAGGTTTAGCATGTCAGTGAACATTGATGAGGCCTCTCTGTTGCTGCCAGTGTTGCTGGATGTTGGCAGTGTTCCTGGCAGCACTCAGCTGTGCCTGGCAGCAGTGCGGAGCCCAAGTGGGCCCAGGGGCTCCAAGGGCAGTGGCAGTGCTGGAAGGACAGATGGACACATGCTCAGAAGGAGAAGCCTCTGGGAAACGTTGCTCTTGGCAGAGCCTCGCCATGCAGCAGGACCCTCCCGAGGGCAGGAGGCTGCCAGCTCGAGCCAAGGTGGTGGCCAGGCAGTGCTTGCAAGAAACTCTGGAGGCCCCTTTATCCAGGACACAGGGCTGCTTCCAGGTATATCTGAGAGGCAGAAGCAGGATGCTGTTCTCACCTGCAGTGACCACATCACTACATGCAGAACTCTTAGTTATGGCAGGGCATGGCACAATCCCCAGCCAGCAGTGCAGAGTTCTTATGTTGAATTTAAACCACCAAGCAGACCAACTCCTAAGCTGCATGGCCAGCATTTTCTCTTGCATTCCCATCCTTAGCAGGGCAGGAGCCATAAAGTGCCTGATAACTGTGGCTTCTCTTGCCCATCACAAGAAGATGAGCAGCATCCCTGAGGGGTAAATGCCCAAGGCATCGGAGAGAATGGCTCCGGGCTGGGGGCGATACTTAAGTCTTGTCATGCTAATGCTCCTTGGTTGACATTCACGATTCTTCCCCGCTTCCGCCCTGTGCAAACACCTTCGAGCTGCGTCACCGAGAAGTGAATACGCTGCTGGACCCCGAGAGCCGCTCCCGTTCAGGCAGAACGGGAGGGAGATGGACAAGGCTGTGGGGGACAGGAGACACAGAGAAAATGCCTGAAGAGCTCAACATGCAGCTGCAACAGGAGCCGGGTGTTTGGTTGCTGGTTAGAATAACTTTGGTTTTGCTCAGACGCTCTTTGCTTCCCTCTGGAGTCTGACACCCCTCCCGTGAGCAGAGGCAGGTGCCCCAATGGGCAGAGCCTCCGCTTTCCCGATTTGGACCTGTCTGCCTGCTGCGGGCAAGCATGTCAAATCACACCTACCATATTGGCTTCCTGTCCCCAGAACATCAGATTTTTGCAGCTAATGTGCGGGGGGTGTCTCCTCCTGCCAATCCCCACCCCCAGCAGCATCAGGTCTGTGCTGTTCGGGGTTTTGTTAAGCCGTTTAGTATTAATTGATTTTTTTTTCCATTTTTTCTTTCTTTCCCTGGGCGGGTCAATAGCTGGATGCTCAAGAGCAGAGGATCTATCAACTGCGGACCAAGCAGAGGGAGAGGCAGGCAGACCTGGAGCAGAAATGCAGCCAAAGCAGCAGCTCAGCCAGGACCTGGGGGCCAGCCACCAGCTACGGAAGGGAGCTTGAAGCAGGTAGGAGAAGATACCAGTCCACTCTAGCTCGGCAGTCCAGGCTCAGAAGGGAACTCTCTTTGATGCGTTCACAGCAGTAATGCTAATCTGCTGCTCTTGTTTACATGGCAGTGTAAGGAAGGGCTGAAGATGTGAGAGCAGAGTCTGTCACCTCCCTGTGAGGAGGGAAAGGTCGGGGGCAGCGGGGAGATGGCTACAGCTCTGCTGGCTGTAAACGGGTGGTGGGATTGCAGTTGCTGTGAGGCTGTGATGGATAAACACGCACAGATGTTGTGGGTGTTGCTCCTGCTGCTGACCTTGGAGAGACAAGAAGAGAATGGCCACAAAGAAGCTGCCTCAGGACAGAGCTGTCCTGGTTAGTGGTAACATTTACATGCTGTGAGCCAGGAGATTGGGCTTGCTCAGACCTGCTCAGCCACGCTGCTGTGGACGAAACCCTCAGCTTGCTCCTGGACATCAGGGTGGGAACATCCTCATTGCCTGCTGGGCAGCCTGTGCCAGTCTGCACCATGCTGGGTCTGTTTGCTCTTGCCCTGCCACGGACCCCTGTATTTCAGAGGCTGCAGGAGTCGCACCCTTTGCTCAGTGTGTTCCCCCAGTGTGAGCCTGGCTGGAAAGCACATTGCTCCCACCTCTGCAGCCATCAGGCTTGTCTGCCTGATGTCTGCTCAGGCACCAGCACTCCTCAGTGGACTCTAACCACAAGGTCTCATTCAGATCCACATGGCAAACAGGGGTGAGGAGAGCTGATCCTGGAAACCTGGGGAACTCCTGCTGCCTCATGCTGCAGCATTACTTGCTTAACCTGGTATCCACTTGTCATCCCCTTCAGCACCACATAAGCCATTAAAAAAAAGTGTCTATTTTAACAACTTCCTAGTGAAATATGCTTGAGGTTCTGGTAGAATAAACCAGGTACTTTTGACATTGGAGCACCAGATACCAGCATATTTGATGACAGGATGAGCTCAGCACCGCTGGTTTGTCTAAGCAGTAGCTCAGAGGGCAGTATTTCAAATAGGGTCGGGGGGGGTGTGCCCCTTTTAAGTCGAAGTGGAGATATTTAATTTCATTTAATGTGGTGATAATAAATATATTCTATGAATATGTTCATATATCTAATGATACATACATTGCAATATATATGAACACAATGCACTGATTACATTTATTGCATTTGAAGGAAAGTTACAAGATATTGTTCTATTTACTTTCACATCATCCATTGTTCTCTGTGAGAGGAGCCAGCTCAGCATGTGGGCTGAGCCACGCGTGGCAAGCCCGCATTCCAACTGCCCACAGTGAAGGTGGGAGCGGGATGTGTGTGCCTTTGTCTGTGTTCGGGATGCTGGCAGATGGATGAATGCAGGAGAGGGCCAGAATGTGCCTTTGTTTTGTTCTGTTTATGCAAATGGATGACAGTGTGTTGATTTATGCAAGGACAACATGGCAGGGTGCGAATGACACTGTGCTTCTTCCTATTCCCTTCCCTTCCCTTCCCTTCCCTTCCCTTCCCTTCCCTTCCCTTCCCTTCCCTTCC
>VZRX01002154.1:68287-97619 GCA_013398075.1 Notiomystis cincta
AAGGGAAGGGAAGGGAAGGGAAGGGAAGGGAAGGGAAGGGAAGGGCCCTCTCTTTCTGCTTAATGTATCCCCATGTCATCCTGCCCTTTGGAGGTTCTCCCTGTGCTCCCCACCACCAGATTCTCCTTCCATTTACCCAGCTCCCTCTGGCTTTTGTCTCCCCTCAGCCCCCTTGCTTTTCCTTGACCTCCCACACAGTGCTGCCATCACTGCTGGCTTGGAAGGAGGCCCCAGAGCTGCTATGTGGCTGTCCAGGGGCACTATCCCTCTTCCAGCAATTTAGTGACTGTAACTGCAAGAACCACCAATGCCTTGAGTCCTACAACCAGACCCAAGCAGCACTGCTTTCCTTTCATTTGTTCCTTCCATTTTCCAACAGAATTTCTACTTCCTGCTGATTTCCATCCCTTGGTTCCTTAGAGGAACACATGACAGGTCCTACACAGCTTGTGTATGTCCTTAACCCACAGATTCAAAAAACTGAAATGCAGTTGGCAGAAGCGGCAGTGGAAATGGTGCTGTGATGGCATGAATACACAGCAGCACCAGCAGCTGGCAGAAGGCAGCCTCAGGGATGGCTGCACACCTGTGGGCTCATTCCTGTGCCCGTCTGCGCCTTCCCCTGACCCCGGGGGAAGGTGTTTATACCCAACCAGGCCAGCCCTTGGGTGGCCTTTTCTGGCTGACCCTGCCTGGGCAGGACAAGGGCACGAGCCAGGGGACCGGGTGTTTGAGCAATGGGAATGTCAGAGGTTGGCTGCTGTGTGACTGGGCTGGGTGGGCTTCCTCATGCCCCAACACTCCTCACTAGGAGGCTTCATGGCAACCTGTGGCAGCTAAAGGAACAGAGCAGAGGCAAAACACTGATGTGCACTCTGGGATGTGTCATGGCCTCTCAGCCCCCACTAGGTACACAGCAGGGCAGAGCAAGTCCCGACCCATTATTGCTACTGTGGCCGTTTTCCCCTTCTGTTTTTACACAACCAGTTTGTTCTCTCCCCCTTCCCTGGAGGGGACCCTCTCCCTAGAGCTGCTGTGGTTTTTAATAAGTATTTTTCAAGTAGCTGGCCGAGACCTCCTCAAGGATAATGAGATCATTCGCACCGCAGAATGCAAAGCCCTGCAAGTCCCGATTGTTGTCGCTCCCGGTGGACTATGCCAACACTGTATTTCTGTCGCCGTTCTTATCCCAAACACAGCAACCTGCCTCGGGCAGTACCGGATGGGATCGGGCCGGGGTACGGCGCCCTGCCAACACGAAAGGCCAAGAATTGTTACTGGAGCCGCTCAGAAATAACCTTCAAAGCTTATTAAGATTCGACCGACGGAGACGTCGATCCTGTTCCCCGTTCATGAATCCCATTCCTAGTTCAGGACCTGCCAGGCCTCCGCCTGCCCCGGCTGAGGCTGAGCTGCGGCGGGAGCAGCGGGCGCAGCCGGCACGGGCACTCCCATCACCGGGCACCCCTGCTCCGGGCAGCCCGCTGCCGGCACTCCCTGCACCGGCTCCCCCGGCACGCGCACCCCCGTCCCGGGCAGACCCGCCCTGGGAACCTCGGCTCGGCAACGCCGGCCCGGGCAGCGGGCCCCGCCCCGCCCGGGACCACGGCAGAATAAAGGTGCTGGGGGGTGCCTGGGGCATGCCCGGGGGTGCTCGGCGGTGCTCGAGGGGCGCCCGGGAGAGGTTGCTCGGGGGATCGCCCGGGGACGCTCGAGGGGTGTCCGGGGCGTGCCCGGGGGGCTCGGGGCGGAGCCGCCCTCACGGGCANCAGCATGAGCAGATGGGATATCCTGGCTCAGGGACCAGCGGGGCAGTGAAGACCTCATTGTCTCCCAGCACAGGACCAGTATCAGTGTCTGCTTTGGGATCAGGGACTGATAGGCAGAGCTGGAATTGAGCCATCCAGACTTGGTTCCAAGTGCCATGGGTGGCACATCCACAGTGTTCAACTTGCTCTGCCAAGAGGTAACCACTTCTCCGTGTGCTGAGCTCCAGCTTCAGTTTGGTTTGTGTTATTTCATAGAAATCAGACTGGGGTGCACTTCTGCCTGCTGGTCCAAGAGCCTTCCTCTACTCTGTTCCCACCTTCCTCTTGCATTCTGGTCTGTGACCAAACTACCCCTTGCTCTGCACTAAACCTCTCACACACCACTTGATTTGTGCAGGCTGACAGAGTGCCCCTTGCTCCTTCTGGAGCCTTTCCCAGAGCTCCACGGTTCCCCTGCACCCCGAGCACTGCCAGCACACGAGGGCCGTGCCACTGCCGTGGCTGATGTTTGGCTTCACGAGCAGCCACCGCTGTCTCACACACTGCTGGGATGGGCCAGTGCAGCAGCTGCTGTACAAGCTGCTTGTGCATTTGTGTAAGTACAAGCGACACCTTAAGTCATCTCTTCTTTGGCTCATCTGTGTGAAACGGGGATCACAGCACTTGTTTTGCAGAGGGGCCCTGCAGTTTGGTCCGTGAATATCAAATGGTTTCAGCTCCTGTGATGGAAGGTACTGGAGAAGGACAAAGGGGCACCAACAGCCTAAAGCTGATGGAGGCCCAAGCAGTGGTGTCACCCAGTTGCACTGCATTTGCTAATCCAAGTGTGTAATCAGCACACAGGGGCAATGTGTTGGCTGGGGCTGTCACACACAGCAGCTCTGAACATCCTCACTGCGAGCTCATGTTCCCCAAGAGGGGTGACTGGTGTCTGCACAGCCACCCAGGTGGGCAATGTGCAGGGGAGGATGGTGGTGGTGGTGGCACGATCACGAGATGGACGTCACTGACACACAGCCATGGCACAGAGAGCACACAAACCTCCCTCCTCCCCACCCCCTCTGCCCGCCAGCTCTCCTGAATGAAGTCCCAGCTTTGTTTTTCTGATTTCCATTTTGTATCCTAAAATATTCACTCCAAGTTCCGCTTGACAGACATGCCTAATCTAATCTCCATGTCTGCTTTCTAATTTTCGCAGCCAGGATAAAACAAATTGGCTGGCGTTAATTGCCTGTGCAGCGGCCTGGAGCTCTGAGCCGTGATTTACGAGCTCGGAGCAGGCGCTCTGCAACACATTTTTCTTAATTTATTTTTAATGAGTCTCTCAATTAATTTTCTTGGAAACATCTTAATGATGTTGGAGGCGGGTGTTAATGAGGTTTGTAGCAGCACCTCATTTTGCATATTTTAAAGTACTGAATGGCATGAAACAAACTCCTGGTCCTAAAACAGAAAAAACCCTTAAGGCTGGAAAGGACTCCTGGGCGGACATTGCTGCCCTGGCTGAGGCACTGCGTGGGCTCGCTGGCGACTGTGAACGTTGTGAGGCTGCAGCTGGTGGAGCCCACAGGGATGGCGGGGCCGAGGGGCCGCGCTGGGTCACGGCTGGTGGAATGGAAGCCTGCACACAGAACCCGGGCACTGAGATCCCCGTGCTGGCATGCCCCATGTTGTGGGCATCCCATTCCCTGCACACCCCCAGCCAGACCTTTTGGGCAGGAGCTCTCCAAGGACTAAGCTGCCTGTGGCTGACGGCTCTGGGGTGCTCTGGGGTGCCTCTGTCGGCCCACGGGGTCACCGGTAATTGCTGATGCCTGTGCCAGCAAGAGGCAGCAGCTGGATCACCTTTGTTTTCTCCCAGCACGTCAGTCTTCATTAAACTGGAGGGGAATGAAAAAGGATTCACTTTTGTCCCAGCCTGAACATGGCAGCTGTTTAATTTCAATTAAGGTGGCACTGAAAAGAGTAACATTACGGCAGTAATTAAAGTAAGACAACTCCCATGCCCAGGACTGTGCTCACACAGCAGAGGGGCCAATTTGACTCCTCCATCCTCCCAGCACCAGCTGAGTGTGGGCAGGCAGCTGTGGGTCAGGGCTGGTCACAAGGAGCTGGAGCATTGTTGAGCCCTTCAAGGCGGGCGCTGCCTGCAGCTCAGCATGGTGTGGCACATCTGTGGTGCAAAGCACATTGCCTGGGGCAGCGTTGCCTGTGGCACCACGCAGCGTGGCTCCACACAGCACACACGGCGTGAGGCTTGTCACAGAAAGGCTCTGGGCCCTGGCTGTTGCTGCCTGAACAAGACTGAAGTCTGCAGGGAAATTTTATTTCCTTGCACTGGCAACAACTGGGGCCAAATTCAGTTGTGTTCTGGACAGTGGGGGGTTCAGCAGCTCTGCTCACAGGACTGTTGGTGCTGTGCCTGTTCCCGTCACCTGTGACTGTGACCTGCTGGTGGAGCAGGTTGACATGGCAACTGATTATTTCTGTTATGGTACATCCACCTTCTGGGCCCAGTTTGGCCTTGGAACTTTCCAGTTAAAATGCTTACCTGTGAAACTACACTGAGTGTTGGCAAGGGACTGCACACAGCCCAGGGAGTCCCATGTCACCAGCACAGGCCAGCAGCAGGTCTGTGCTCACACCATCCCTGTGCACCCATAGTCAAGGCAAGACTGGCACCCAGACCTGCATGACTGATCCAAGTACCTGGGCAGTGCAGGGCGGCCCCGGGCAGGGCAGGACAACCACACACGTCCACACTCAGCCTCCCCAGGGGCCTCTGGCCTGTGGCCCTGTCAGGATAAGCCCCTGCAGCAGGTCCCCCCAGCCCTGCCCCTTGTGTGGGTGGCAGACCACAGGGCACGGCCCTGAGCACAGCACTGCTGCCATCCCCACTGTCACCTGGCCCTGGCCACAGGCCAGCAGTGTGTTCTGGGACTGACCACAGACTGAGTATGGCCTGAGGACAGTGCAGGGGCAACATGAGGGTGGCAAGGCCCTGCTCTGACACAGTGGTGCTGCTGTATCCTGGACCACTTCTGAGGATGATGCCCAGGACCTGGTGACCTCACAGTAGCATATGGGGTAGTGTCACACAGCATAGCAGGGACACAAGATGGTGAGGAACATGGCACAGGAAGGCTGTGGTGAGGACTGTGGGCAGCAGTAGGACCAGGTGCTGCTGAGGAGAGGGCCACAGCCCTGCACAGCCCTGCTCTTCCAGGAGCCCCAGGCTAGGCCTCTCCTGCTGGCATCAGGTGCTCCTCAGACAGGGAGTGGCAGTGGCAATACCATGGGATGGTGGGGCTGCCCCAGGCAGGGCTGAGTGACATGCATGGGATTAAGGGTTGTCTGGCACCACGGGAAAGATCATGGTCCTTCCAACAGTGAGAGAGTGGCCAAAATTTGGCATATCTGGGGAGGTTCCTGCACCTCAGGATCAGCCTAAAGGCTCCTGTAGAGGTCTGCCAGGGGCAAAGGAGACAACACCAGAGCTGACCAGCTCCATCCAGCTTCTTCAGCAGGAGTCAGAGGCCTGGCAGCCCAAGGTGAGCAGTGCCAACTGTATGCTCAACCCAGGTGCTGGTTGTGTAGCCACAGACTGGTGGTCAGATGGTACAGGAGGCCCTGCCCAGCCCTTGCCTGCACCTCCAGGCCCCTGGGTTGGGGAGAGCACAAGGGCTGGGGGAGAGCAGGGCTGGGGAGAGCACAAGGGCTCAGGGATATCCTGCTGTGGCTGCACTGGTCCCACTGCCATCATTTCCCACAGTGGCCACAGCTCACTGCAGTGTGGAGGGCCAGTGGTGTCAGGGGCTTGGCTTTTCATGAGCCCAAAGGAACTGTCAGAGCATGCACACACACAGGGCAGTGCTGCAACCACCCGTTGGCAGCACAGTCCATTGCTGCTCTGCACGAAACTAGGACTGCCAGCACTGTCCAGCCTCGGTGCCTGCCCAGACAGGAGCTGCAAGACGGGCTGGCTACAGTGGCGACCTAGACAGATGCTGCCCATGTCCTAGGGCCAAAGGCAACCATTGGTGCTGGAGCCACAGCGTGGGGAGCCCAGAGCATGCCAGGACACACAGCAGCAAGATCTGGACCCAGCTCAGGTGCTGGCCACGATACACGCATTGCAGCTGGACCTGGACTTCTGCAGAGGCACAAACCACAAACGACTGGTCCAGCTGCAGGAGCAGGAGTGTGCAGTGGAGCAGCAGCACCAGGACTTGGTCATTCTGATGCAGCAGTTCCAGGCACTGATGGAAAAGGTACCAGTGCTGGGCACAACAGCCACAGACCAAGCTGCATGTGTCCCCCACTGCCACTCCACCACAGCCTAGGCACCATGCCTGCCCCACAGCCTGTGCAAACACCTGGTGACCCCCCAGGGGAGCATAGAGAACATCCTGACAGCCACACGTGGCTCTAGCACCACCTGTACAGAGCAGCCTAGCCACAAGGCAAGCAACAGCCAGGGCACAGCCCAGTCCACCCAGCTGAGCAGAGCTGGAAGAATGCAGACCTTAACAGCCCCACTGACACCCTGGGCACCATCCCAGGGCTGGTGGCACTGCTGCAGCCCACGACCTCACCAATGAGCTGGGATCACCACTCTCCCCATGCCTGTGCTCTGTCACTGGTCAGGGAGCATGGGGATGGCTTTCCAGGGCTGCTGGCTGTCCAACAGATACAGCCACAACAGGGAGGGCACTGTCAGAACTGCACAGAGATGAGAGGGCCAGGAGTCAGCAGCCTTCCTGCCTCTCACCTGGTGCAGGCCACATTCCTCTGTCACAGGCCCTCCCCAAGTGCCCATTGTCCATGGCTTGTCCCAGAAAGGCTCCTTCTGCAACCTCAGCTCCACACAGCAGGGGCACAGGGTGATCCCACACCCTGCTGGTTACTCACAGGTCAGTGATGCATCCCTCCAGCTGAAGGACCAGGCAGTGCAGACAGAAGTCACCTCCCACTTCACTGCCCACAGTGATTTTGACACCAACCATGATATCCCAGAGGAGAGCAGAGAGCTGCTCAAGCAGGTCAGTGCCAGCAGCCCCCTAGCCACTACAGCAAGCATAGGGGCAAGCAGCCAGGGGGGCACAGGAGCTGTGACAGCCACACTGCAGGGCTGACCCTTGCTCCACTTCCCCCAGAAGCCCTGGGACAGGGTGGGAGGCAACAATGCCAGCCTCCCACCACCGGCTCACGCAGCCCGGCACTGGCCAGCCCTGAGCGTCCTGCGGCACACAAAGGGAAGCTGTGCCTGTGCTCAGGGAAGGGCACACAGCACAAGACCAACCCACCAACACACTGCCTTCTCTGCAGCTGGGGGCACAGGAGCAGAGCCAGGGCCTGCAGCACAGCACAGCCCAACTACAGGTGCAGCTGGGAGCCACCCAGGCCCAGGAGAGTCTGCAGCAGCTCAGCAGAGCCAAAGAGGCCATCCAAGGCCTATACCGAAAAGTGACAGAGGTGCAGCAACAGGTGAGGGCAAGGCTGGACAGGACAGGGATGCAACCTCAGTGCCAGACCCCTCTCCTGCCTCCAGGAGAAGCTCAGCCATGGCCAAGCACCCTCTCTGCCCCACAGCTTTGCTGGCAGGTGCAGGACATGGACAACCTCCAGGCAAAGCTGGCCCAAGTCCGGCAAAAGAGCACCAAGCAGGTGGAAAAGATTGCAGCCTACAAGACACACAGGCAGCAGCTTCATCGGGAGCTGAGGAAGGTGCAGAGCTTCAAGGAGCAGAGCAAACAGGAGGTGAGGATGTCTCAAGTGTTCCTGTGAAAAAGCAGGAGTCTGTGCTCAGCCTGTCTCTCACTGTGCCATGGGCGGACCTACTCCCTCCAGGAGAGGCTGCAGGAGCTGAGCAGCCTAGTCCAACACTGGCAGCAGCTACACCTGGACAGTGAGCGAACTCTGGCACTGCGAGAAGAGGAGTTGGTTGTCTGCAAGGTGGAGCTGGCTTTCCTTAAGGAAGAGCTCAGCAAGGTGACAGAGCAGGTGCAGGATACCAACAGGCATCCAAGACACACTAGGCAGGATGCAGGAGGAGAACCCATACCTAATGTTCAGAACACCTGAGCAGCCCCACAGGTGTGAGTAGCTGAAAAAGTGAGCAGAATTCCAGGCAGAGCCTGGCCTGAAACAAGGCTGGGCTGATGGTCCCAGATGTGCAGGGACAGCTGGGCACCAGCTGCCTGTCCAGGGCATGGGCTTGGGAAAACTGCCTTTGCAGGAGTATGGGCCAAGCTCAAAACAGGGACAGGCTGTATTTGTCATCCAGGTCACTTTAATTTTGTGCCCTGTTCCCGGCTCTACAGGGCAACAGCCTGACAGCATCAGCCCTGCACGACTCTGCAGAGCTACCTCTGCCCAACACCCAGCTCCAGGACAAGAAGCAGTGCAAGACAAAGTAAAGATTAGACTGACAACCTTTAAACAAATAAAATTCTTTCTGTTCTGTAGCAAAATTAGTGCCAAGCACCAAAGCCTTCCAGGGCCACAATCTGTAGAGACCTCAGAATACACTGATCAGGGTAGCTGGGTACCTTAAGCCTCAAAGCAACAGGCCGTGCCTTCTTAGAGACCAAAGCGGGCTGGGGTGCGTCGTGGCGTCAGGGGCTCCCCCTGCTCCTTTCGCCCAGGAGTATAGATTTTAGTAGATCTGTCAAAGAGGACAAGGGCAATTAATGGAAAATGCAACCTTTTCCTGCACCAGAACTCCCACAGGGAAGCTGGGATCCTCCACACAGGCAAGCCACGGGCAGGCAGGGCTATCACCCACCTCGCACTGCCCAGTGGGTTACGGCGCTCCTGCTCCTCCCGGCGGGCACGCAGCTGCTCCTCTGCCAAAGCCATTTCCTCCTCCATGGCAGACACTTCCTCCTTGGCACGGCGGCGGTTCTCCTGGAGCAAGGCAGCAGCAGGTCAGGCACAGCACACACCTTGCAGGCCCACAAGCTTGCTCCCTCCATGTCAAAACACACACACAGAGCAGCAGAATGGACATGCAGAGGGCCTGATGTTTGCCAGCTCATCCAGGACAGAATATTTACCTGGCGTGACTTGCCAGCATGCTTGATACTGTAGAACATGGGGCCCAGCTCTGCCAGCCACTCTCCGTCCACAGCAGTGACACACTGCATGTACTCCTGCAGGGACAGGAAGACCAAGGTAGCAGGATGGCATCCTTGGGGCATAGGCACCATTCCTAGAGCCACAGCAGCTCCCTTCCTCCCCCAGTTGCTGATGGCACTTCTCAGGCTGGAACCATACCCCTTCCAGACAATTCCTCCTGGCCTCAGAAGCTGCTACAGGTTGGATTTGATAGGACCACAAGGAGGATCAAACATACCCCACAGAAGCCAGAGAAAAATAATGGGAGAAGGGACAAACAGATGACACAGACATGCCTAGTTAGCATAGATGGGAAGGGCTGGTATCTGCCACTCAGATGGACCTCAGTCTCACAGCAAAGTCCTCCCATCTCCCTTGGAGCGCTCACCACCCTGCCTGCTCGCCCTCAGCTCAAGCTCACCTTGGTAGTCATAACCAATTCATGGTACACAATGTAGTCTGGTGTGTAGCCCATGCCAAACAGAGAGCTCGTGGGGTGCAGGTGGCAGGGCATGCCTGTGCGGATGTTCACATACTCCCCAATGCCCTGCAAAGACAAGTGTGCTTAGTCCACCCATTCCCAGGCAGGGCCTTGCAGCCCCCAGGCAGCTCAGACACCTCTCACCTTCAGCTTTGCAGCCTGATGGAAATATGCAGCACAGATGCACTTCCTGACAACATCCCAGTCTGTACCACAGGATGCCAGGCTCATTCGCTGCTGTACCATAATGTCCTTGAGCTGGGCACGCACCTCCCGCACCTGCAAAGGTGTGTGCTGGTCAGATCCCTCTTCTGCATAAGGCTCTCTCCCCCAGCTTCATGGCCCCAGTCTCACCTTCCGCATGGCCTTGGCATGGATGAAGTGCTGATTGCACCACAGGGTAGAATAGCTGTTGTTTTTCCACTGCAGGTAAACATTCAGGTAAGTCAAGTGATCACTCTCTGGAACAGCAAATTTCTCCCGCACTTGGTCACTCTCCTCCTCTCGGCCCTGAAGCAAAGAACTTGTGTTAGTCAGAGGACAAGGGCAGGCCCTGAGCTGCTGGAACAGCAGCATCTTGTACCTTAGGCCGGTAAAAGATGGCAGGCACAGACAACATGGAGACGACGAGCAAGATCTCGGAGCTGCAACCCATGTCACAGGAGACAATGAGCATTTTGGAGAGTGCAGGGTCTAATGGGAACTCCACCATGAGACGTCCTGTAGAGGTCAGACCACCTGTAGGAACAGAGTAGGGATCACTGATCAGCAGCTGGGCAGGCCCCGGTTCCATGGGCTGGCAGCTTACCCCAGCAGTTAATACCTGTGTTATCCAGGGCCCCCAGGATCCACAGCTGGTACATGGAGTTCAGCATATTGTCCTCGGGGGGAGGATCCATGAAGTGGAACTGCAGCAGGTCCTGCACACCCAGAGACTTGAGCAGGAGCACTACGTTGGCGAGGTTGGTGCGCTGGATCTCAGGCACCGTGGTCGTCAGCAGCTCATTCTTGTAGGCACTCTGGGTGTAGAGCCTGTGGATGCCAAGAGCATGCTCTTCCTGTTCCAGCCACTGCCTTCCTTACAGACTTGCCAGCCTCTGCCCAGCCTGCACAGGGCAGCAATCCTGCACCCAGCAGCAGGACCCTGGGGAGGCATTTCTAGCCCAGCCAAAGTGTGGTCTCCCCAGCACATTGGGGTGCCTGGGCTGCAGCACAGCACATGGCCAAGCACAGCCCTTCCCTGGTCTCACAGCATAGCCTGGGAAAGGCCTTTGGCTTGGCTCTTATCTGATCACATTGAGGGCAGACCAGCCACAAGTGAAGATGGGCACAGGAAGAAAGTGGAGCACATCCTTTTCTCTGCAGAAGCACTGGGTCCAAAGAAGGCCTTCAGGCCTGCCTACTGCCCACATCCCCCCGAAGTTCAAGATAAGTAACAGCTCCAGTGAGAAAAAAATATACATAACCTGATGCCAAGCTGAGGATACAACAGGAACAGCAGTGATGTGCCTACCTGAAACAGTGACCTGGGCCTGTCCGGCCAGCTCGGCCAGCCCGCTGATTGGCATTGGCCTGACTGATGGGGTAGATCTGCAGCGCATCCATGCCTATTCGAGGGTTGAAAACCTTCAGGGTACAAGAAGATCAGACAGAAGTAAGAGGAAGGCTAGATCGGGACCTCAGAACTCCCTCAACCTACCCCAGAAATCAGAGACAAGACAGTACAGCAAACACCAGCTCACCTTCAACTTGCAGTAGCCAGAGTCAATCACAAACATGATACCATCCACTGTCAGTGAGGTCTCTGCAATGTTAGTGGCAACGATGCACTTCCTGACCCCGTCAGGAGCCTGCAAGCACACTACACAGTCACACCCCTGGGCATGGCTCTGCTCCACTGAGGAGGAGTGCAGCACGGCAGAGGGACGGGGTAAACTCTTGGGAAGTGGGGTGGGGTACATGCTTTCTTTCACCCTTCACATGCAATACAGAGGTATATCTGCACCTCTCACTCCTGCTCTGTACTGTCTCCTGCTCCAGTTTTCCCTGTCCCCACCCTAATCACAAAGCACACATCAGTACCTTCTGGAAGATCTTGGCCTGCAAGTCTGAGGGCAGCTGAGAGTAGATTGGTAGGACAGCAAGAGCAGGCGCCTTCTCCAGCTCCTCAAGGTGCTCCACAATTTGCTCTGAGGTCACCTAGACACAAAGAGGGGTGAAAACATCAGACTGAAACAAGGGGGTAGGACAGTGCCTGCCCTTCCAACTCACCTCAATATCCTCCTGGCCAGGCATGAAGACGAGGATGTCTCCAGGAGCACCAGACAAGTGGACCTGCAAGGCTTGTTTCACTGCAGCCTCCACATAATCCTCCTGTGGGGTCTGAACAGCACAGCCCAGGTTAATATGGACCAATATCCTTACCTGCCCTGTCCTGCGTGCAAGACTGTAGCACTCCACAGCCACTCCTGCCCTGTTCTGTGTGTCCCCCCTCAGAGTACAGCACACCTAGGTCACAACCCCCTCCTGCCAACAGAATTTCCATCCACGAGCTTGACTATACCTTGCTGAAAAGAATATCCACGGGGAAAGTGCGCCCAGGAATGTGGAAAATGGGAACATTCCCAAAGAAGGAGGCAAACTTATCTGCATCCATGGTGGCCGAAGTGACAACAAGCTTCAGATCTGAGCGTCGGGCAACCACCTAGGAAGCAGATGGAAGGGGCATTCATGCATGGCTGTGGGCTGTTTTCATTCTTACTGAGACAATGGCACAGGACAGAGCTTCTGCTGTACTCCAGAGGCATTGGCTGTGCATGCCAGGGAACACTGATGCTGTATAGTCAGGGCAGTTAAAAAGACCCTGCCAACCTTGGTCCAGGAAACCTTAATCCAGCACAGACCTCTGTATCGGCCGTTCTGACATTCAGCCAGTAAGACTCCTGTAGCACTTACAGGAGACTTAACCCCCCAGAACAGGGACAAGGATGCTGGAGCAGTCAAACTCAGAGATGGGGCAACTCTGCTTCCCTCTCCTAATCCTGGCAGAGAAGGGCTGTCCCAGCTCACGTGCCCCACGCTGCTGTCCTCTAGCCCAGGATCACACACACCTCCCGGAGCAGCCCAAACAGCACATCAGTGTTGAGCGAGCGCTCATGTGCCTCGTCCATGATGATCGCGCTGTAGTTGTCCAGGTCAGCCTCCCGCAGTGACTCACGGAGCAGGATCCCATCTGTCATGTACTTGATCACCGTGTTCTCAGAGGTGCAGTCCTCAAAGCGGATGGCATAGCCCACCTGGCAGGGCAAAGATACCAGAAAGACTTCCAACAGCCCCATGCACTCCCTGTCCCTGGGTGGCACCCCCCCACTCTCCTCCAGACTCACCTCCTCCCCCAGACGCACGCCCATCTCCTCACTGACTCGCTTGGCCACCGACATGGCCGCCACCCTGCGGGGCTGTGTGCAGCCGATCATGCCATAATCGGTGTAGCCATCCTCATGGAGATACTGTGTCAGCTGAGTTGTCTTCCCACTCCCTGTCTCCCCCACCACGATCACAATGCTGTTGTCTCTGAGAAAAAGGAAAAGGTATTTCTTCATACACCTTTAAAGAAGGGCTTTTGTGCTCTCTAGATAAGCATCATCCTACTCAGGCAGGAGACCTGAGCAAACACAAAGCAGTAGGTTTGTTTCCTGAGATACGGCTTCCCAACGGTCATGATTCTACAATTCCTCAACAGAGTTCCCAAACATAGGCCAATGCCCTGGGGATGCCCTGGCAACCATACCTGAGGATAGAGAGCAGTTCCTGCTGTACAGCAAAGATGGGTAGGTATTGTCTCTGCTCCAGGATTGATTTCTTCTTGGCAAACTCACTGCTGGCTTCACTTTTTTCTTTCATGTGTTCAGCAAACTTCTGCTCTGTTCTAAGGAAACACCACAAGTCCTGAAACTGCCTCTCCACACACTTTGCTATGACTGTAGCCCCCGTTACCAGTTGAGCAGAGTAATTTAGAGCAAACCCCTACTTGTAATCCACTTTGCCATCTTCTGTCACCATCTCGTCCTTCTCCTCCTCTTTCTTGATCCCCATAATGTCTCCCAGTTTGGTACCTGCCAGCTCCCAGTGCTTGTGTTGAGCCTGGAAGGAGAGAGAACAGCCTAACTTTGCCACAGCAAGCACAGACAAAATTCTTCCGCAATCCTACTCCTAAAACTAGGAAAAGGATATTAGTCCCGCAGTTCCCCAATGCAGAATGCACACTCCACTCCTACATCAGGTTCCCCTCTTCCAAATGAACTGAAGCAGAGTTTTAAGACACTGTGATGGATACAGACGCTTCAGGCAAAGGATTACCAACTGCCTCCTAAGAAAATAGCTTCATCCAATAAATTTGAACTTAAACCTACACAGATGTGAACACAGATAATCCTCCTGCCCTTGCCAGGCGCCCATAGGCTTTCCTCCCACCTCTGCTAACAGTTTAGCTACCACCACTAGTATAAGTAGCTCAAATCCAGCCCAGTTTCAATGTACAAGAAAAGTACATCTGTACTTTCCCCACAGCTACTATGTTAGCTTTAGAGAAAGTCCCTAGAAAACACCTCCAAAAACAAATCTGCTACTTTACCCTATACTCCTCTTCCTCCTCACAACTCTTCTGTTGAGACATGACAAGGTACATCCTGCTGCCATACTGCCTGCTGACTGTCCCTAAGCTACCTGGCATTCCTTCATCTGCTTCCTTCTCCCATAATCCAAGTGTCCAAGTGCACAGTGATTCATGTCCCAGGCAGCACCCAAAAAAAATCACATCACAGCAGCTGCTATGAGGCAGTGAAGTAAGCTGGGCTGCCAGGATGTCCCAGGTCACAAAAATATGAACTCCTTATCATCACTGCTGCCAAAGTCTGAATGCTGCAGAGTCCAAACAAGGCTGTGAGGAACTACAAAACACGTACAGTGGGCAGTAAGCCAAAGGGTTGCAGCATACCCTCTTACGCTCCTTTTGCTCCCTGTGCTTGCGCACCAGCTGGCTGCCTTTCCGAGCTATGATGGCCAAGTCCGAGGTGGCATCCTTCACAGGGATGACAGGCTCTGGCTGGAGGGAAAAGGCATCGCTTTACTGAAAAAGCCTCACATGTATGGGGCTCCCTGCCATCAGTGCCTTCAGCCACAGTCTCTACCTGCTTGGTGAAGACAATCCTTCCATCTAGGAAAGGGGGCACTAGATTGTGCACCAACAAATGCACTTTAGCAGAGTTATCCTCCTCAAAATCTTCGTCCACTTCAATCCGATGGACCACACCACTGGTCAGCATGCGATTTGTCTCCCAGCGCTCATTATCCTGCACCAAACAAAATACCAGAAACACAATGAAGCCCCACAGAAAGTCCCAGAGATCACTCCAGAACACTAAGCTTGGGCCTGGGCTCCACACTGGCAACAGAACGGTTCAAACCTAGTGAGCCTGAAAGTAAGTACAAGGCAAGGAACAGTAATTGGAAGCAGTAGAGTACAGGAAACTGCCCATGTGAAGCACATGGTTAACAGGACTGTCTCCAAGGAAATGAGAGACAGACATTGCCTGCAAGGCACTCAGAATACATCAGGAAACCTGGACACAGTCCTGCTCATGTAAAGAGAGCATCCACTGAGTCAACAGTGGATGGCCCTAGTAATGTACTTCACACTCAGAACAGCGGGAGTATGGTCCTCTGCACCTCTGCTGCCGTGGACACTGCAATCCACCAGCCACTACAACTAGGAATTCTGCCCATGCAGGAGTTGCAGGGCTGATTTCCCAGGAAAACTCAACCACAGTTTCCCTGTCGGCACTCCTTCAGCCTGGCCTGAGAGTGTCCTTCGCCACCTGAGAGCAAGGGCTCAACAAGTGGATCTTTCAAGAGGCAGCAAGCCCCACGTGTTCCGAGCAGCCAACCCTGCATCTTGGCCTTACCTCATTGATCTGCCGCCGCTGTGCCGAGATCCGCTTCTGCCTTTGCTTGTGCAAGTGCTGCTCACGCTTCTTCACATACTCTTCCGAAGAGTAAGCCAAAGGGTTGTGAAACTCATCGTAGCCCTCGTCCATCATGTACCAATCCCGGTCAGCTTGCTGGGAAGGGAAAGGTGCAGCACTAAGCTCTGCCCATCCCGCACAGCATGTTGGCCCCAAGCCCCTGGCCCGGCCCAGACTCTCACCCGCTGGTCATCCTCCCACTGCTGCCGCTCCTCCTCTGTCTCAAAGGCGATGCCCTCCTCTCCTTCCGTGCGCCGCCCTGCAGTGAGCCAGATGGTCCAGAATGTTCCCAAGGAAACCTCAACTCCGTGTCACAGGAAAGGGGATTCCACACTGCCTGCCCCAGGCAGCTCAGCCCAGATTCCTCACCTCTCCCTCGGGACAGGCGTGGTGTGGCCCCCAGGTGCCTTCGGTCATCAGCCCATTCATTGTATTTGTACGATGGGGTCGGCAACGGCGTCTTATCAGAGTACCGGCTCCTCACAGACCTGAAAACACAGCAGATGGGAGGAACTGGTGCCCACAGCCAGACACTTCTCATATTCTGCAGCTCCACAGCTCAGAGCACAGCCCCAGACACTGGTACCTGTCCCGCTCCCGCCGGTCCGTGTCCCGCAGCGATGACAGTCGGTGGCTACGCTCTGAGTCTCGATAGGAAGGTGAGGGAGATGGAGATTCCCACTGCGACCGATGGGCACTGCTGTAGCCACCATCATCTTCCTCCCAGCTGGAGCGAGATGGCGTGGCTGCATCTGGCAGAAGAGATGGGTTTGACACCTGTTGTTCAAACAGCAGCCCTGGGCACCTAGAGCCACCTGACATCTTCTAAGAAAGGAGCATGGAGAGAGGGTACCCACTGGCCCTCCCTCTAAGAGAAGGTGCTGACCAAGTGATTCTAAGGAATTTCCAAAGGATCACATTTCCACCACACAGACCCAGAACGCAGAGATCTGCCAGAGTTTCAAACGTGCAGAGCTGATACACTGCTCCCAGACCCAAGCTGAGCTGGGAGTTTTATGCTTACCTTAACCACAAACATTACAAGGTACAAGCTTTTCTACCACCCCTGTCCTGCAAAAACAGCAGGAAGCATAAAAAACTCCAAGCCCCTCCCTGTTAGGTCTCACACAAGAGCTCTACCGGGTCCTGCTCCCACCTTTGGGCCGATGTCGGGGGCTCTCAGGTTCACTCCTCCTGCCACTCCGCTCTGATGAGCCATCCCTCTCTGATCTGCTGTGATGACTCCTGTCCCGCTCCTCTACAAAAACAAAATAGGACCAGGCGCCTATTGCACAAACGGGCCTCACAAGCCTGCTGCAGAAATCACCACAAACATTAGGAAAGACTACAAAAAGAGCAAAGGACAAGCTCAGACCCAAACCAAGAAGCACCACAAAGGTGCTGAGCAATTACCACGGTCTCGTTTACGATCGTGGTCCCGATCCCTACTGCGTTCCTTCTTCCGGTCCTTCTCCTCCTTGGAGGAGGCAAAGACTCCGTGTTCCCGACGCTCCCTCTCCCGCTGCCGGCTGCGTTCCAAGAACTCCTCGCTGACACCCCCCGTGTAGGAAGGTGTCTCCACGTGGACAGAGCGGTAATGTCTAGGCAGGCAGAGAAGAGTAAAGAAATGCTCAGAAGTGTTGAGCTCCAGTTCCAGCCTCTGCCATAATGGCCCGCAGTCCCCCCGCAGTCTCCCTCTCTCCACACCGGACGCTGTGGCCCCGCCTGTCAGCGACTGTGCTCACCCTGCGCTCCATACCCGGCCGGACGCGGCCCCCTCCTGCACCGACAGCCTCTCCGCAAACCCCACCTGTTCCTGCGCGCTCTGCGGTTGCTCCGGTCGGCCTCGTCCTCGTCCTCTTCCTCGTCCTCGGCGCTGCCCGCCTCGTCACGACCTTCTTCCCAGTCCTTATAGGATGCGACACGGGATCGCTTCCCCCCGGCCGCCTCCTCCTGGCGCTCCCGCCGCTTCTGCGCCGCCAGCACGTCCAGCCCCAGCAGGGAGACGCGCGGGGCCGGCGCCTTAAAGACGTGCTGCTCGGCGCCCCGCAGTACCAGCCCGCCCGTCTCGCCGCTCGGGCTCGTCCCCGACAGCCGATGCAGCGACTCCTCGCTCGCCGCAGCCATCGTGGCCGCGAGCCCCGCAGTTCCTTCAGCGACCGTCACCCGGCTCCCGGAGCGCCGCCATAGCCGCCCCACAGTGCTCGGCGGGAGGAGCCCCTCTAGCCAAGAGCACCACAGACACAGGGGCCGGAGCCTATGGCAGAGCCGCCGCCACGGAGCGAGTCCTGCCGCCGCCACGGAGCAGTCCCGCCGCCGCCACGGAGCAGTCCCGCCGCCGCCACGGAGCGAGAAGCCGCGCTCCTTGCCGGAGGGGCACTTCCGGTGTACGCGACCTGCGCGGGGTCACGCGTGCGCGGGCCGCAGTCCCGGCTGGGCGGCAGCGGCGGAGAGCAGGAGTCTCCCCGGCCCGCTCCAAGGCACAGCAACCTTGGGCCATGAGCCAGGTCACATCCCTGTCAGAACAGTGGGAAGTGCCATCCATCCAGGAAGAATCCAGGATCGTGCCGGGGACTGCAGAAGCAGGCAGCAGGCAGGCAATGGCCCTGACGTGATCCGTGGGCCACCACAGAGCGAGGTCAGCAGCTGTAAACAACTTCGGTGCTGTTGCGCAAGAGGCTGCTGCGGGAATGCTGTGTGCAGGGCAAGCTGTTACTCAGGAAACGCCCGAGATGACTGCATGAGTTAAGGTGAAGGAAAAGTCAGCACTGTAGGTCCCAGAGACAAAACCAACAGACAAAAGGACCTTTGATCAGTCCTTTCCACAACTGACAGGTGATGACTGCAGCCATCTCCAAACAGCTGTCTACTGGCACCACCACTGCCTTCCCTCCCCCCAAAGGGCCTGGTCTCAGGCAGAGGTCTCTGCCAGGAGAGGCCTGGTGTGCTTGTCAGTCCACCCCAGAGCTCAGCTACCCCTGTGGCTTCTCCCACCAGAAGTGGGAGCAACATTGAGGGCTGACCCTGCTCAGCTGAGGAGAGGGGTAAGCTGCATCCCTCTCGCCCATGGGGTGTCCCCAAAGCAACACACAGGACCAGGTGAGCCAAACATTTATTGACGCTCAGTTCTGCTGTCCACAGGGAAGCTGAAACAAAGCCCTGAAAAGCAGGACTGTGATGAAGGCCCTGTCCCCTGCTTCCCACCACTGCAGCCCCTGCTTCACCCATCAGACCTTTCCCAGGGGCCGAACCAGGACATTGTCTCGGTCCCAGTCGGCCCAGCATTGGAATTGTCAGACCAATCCCTGCTCGGCCATGGCTCCCCCCAGCTCGATCTTCATTCTGCGGCATGAACCAGCGATGATCTGCCCAGTCAGCAGCGATGATCTGCTCCAACTGCCTCCATGACATTCTTGAAGCCCTGCTCCCTAACCAGGGAGAGTGTGTGGTGGGACTGGGCTGACACTGTGGCTCAGGCCTGCAGTGCCACTGCCCAGGCGCCAGCACACAGCAGCACAGAGCTGTCCTAGGTGCAGGGACTCTCTGGGGACCTGCCTGGCCTGCACTCACCTCAGCAGCTCCTCCAGTTCCCGCTTCACTGCCCCCACCACTGGCGGCCCGTGGTACACAAGTGCCGTGTACAGCTGCACAAGCGAGGCTCCGGCACGGATCTTCTCCAGGGCATCCTGCCCGCTGCTCACCCCACCCACGCCGATAATGGGCACCCGGCCTGTGGGCAGGCGCAGCGTCAGCATGGCGCAGGCAGTGCCGGTGTGCGCCCCAAGCGCTGGCCTGCCATCACCTTGAGTGAGAGCGTACATCTCCCTGATGGTCTGTGTGGAGAGCTCCCGCAGGGGCTTCCCACTGAGACCACCAGGTTCCATGCGCTGCCTGCTCCGGAGGCTGCTGGGGCGGCTCACGGTGGTGTTGCTGACTATCAGCCCATCCACACCTAGCTGCAGGGGCAGTAGTGTGAGGACACAGCTTCCACAGCAGCCCAGCCCTCCCCTCCCCTCCTGCCAGGTCAGGACCATCCAGCACACAACCCAGAAGGGTGCCTGGGGACAAAGCTGCCCCTCACTGCCTGGACTGCCTGGGTCACCCAAATGCCTGGGTGACACACATGGAGCCTCACAGACTCTGACCGACCTAGGACACCATTTCTACAACAGCCAGAGAGCTGCAGGTGTACATGTTTTTCAGAGAGGTGACTTGCCAGAACCACCATGGCCCTGCCTCGGGTGGCCTCCCCTTCCTGCCTCCTCACCTCGCAGACAACACTGGCGATGTCCTGCTTGTCCTGTGCGGTGAGGTCAGGGGCAATCTTCACCAGCACAGCTGGCTTACGCCTGCAGGGCAGCAGGTCCCTCTCCACCAGCACCTGTGGGTGCACATGACAGTGCACGGCAGGGAGACACCTCCTGCCCCAGCCAGCAGCTATGGACACCCACCACCACAGGCAGTACAGCTACAGGCCCTGCTCCTCTACATGGCACCAAAGACAGAAAGGCACCCTTGGCACAGGGCCTGGAGCACACAGCAGGCACAGGACCCCAGCAGTGTCTGAAGTTGTGGGGTGGACGGTTAGCACCTCTTGCAGGAGCAAGTGGAGGGCAATGACTCTCTGCTCCTGAGCCCGATACAGTGTGCTGGGGCAAACCCACTGGCTGCAGCAGCACAGATGCTGCCAGGAGATGGGATGCATCCAATTACTGTCGCTGTGGTTTGGGCTGTCTGGGGGGAGGCACTCACCTTGCTCAGCAGGTCCCGCAGCTCAGCCTTGCCCTGCAGGTCCCGCAGCCCTGGAGTGTTCGGGCTGGACACATTCACAACAAGATAGTCAGCCAAAGGGCCCAGTGTCCGAACCCCAGCCACATAGTCAGCAGCGGCATCAGGAGAGCTCTTGTTCTTGCCCAGGTTGATTCCAAGAGGCATCCCAGCTGGAACACAGACACAGCTGAACCAGGGCAGCTGGACCAACCACCACCTAATGGCCAGAGCACCCAAAAAAGGAGGTCCCAGGAATAGCTAAAGTTAAGATGAGGATATGCAGCCCATGTATTTCATGAGGATGGGCCTGGGACTGTCCTGCAACCACAGGAGCATTGCCACAGCCACCCCAGTCAGCACTTCCCAGCACCACAGCCTTCAGCCTGGCAGAGGTTGCTCTCAGGATCTGCCCAGGAGGGGTCCTCTTGGCTTTGGCTATGTTAGCAGACACATCCAAAGCAGCAACTGGAGCGTTATCCCAGAGAAAACAGGAGAAAGGTGCCTAGTCACACTGCCAAAGGTGAGACTACAGCCCCAAGAGAGTCTTGCTGCCCAAGTGTACCTTGCTCTGGCCAGGGTGCTCCTGTGTCTGGATACTGGCATTACACACCAATCCTGGCCTACAGGTACTTGGGAGATGCCCAAACCTGCCCTGCAGGCCCCAAGAGCAAAGGCTTACAAGCTTGTCTCACCACCAGTGAGCCTGATCTGCGTGTCCTGGCGGGCTCGCAGCCTGCGCTCCACTGCGACATGGCCGTGGCTGTTGAATCCATACCTGCACCAGGACAGAGGGGGTTCAAGGCTGGGTTATTTCTGCAAGGCCTGAACAGGGCATGTAAGAAACACAAGGCAGACGTGTGGTCTCTGCAGTTTTGCTCAGCATATCCAACCAAAAACCACCATAGCACCAACCAAAGACCTGAGACCACCCAAATATGCACCCTCCCTCACAGTGGGCAGACTCCAGGACATGTCAGAGGAACTGCCCTCAGATCCCACCTGTTGATGATCGCCTCATCCTCTGGCAGCCGAAAGACTCTGGGCTTGGGGTTCCCTTCCTGGGGCTCAGGCGTGACAGTCCCCACTTCCACAAAGCCAAAGCCCATCTTGTACAGCCCGTCCACAGCCTCACACTGCTTGTCGAAGCCAGCAGCCAGGCCCAATGGGTTGCAGAACCGCTGCCCGAGGACTCGCACCTCCTGCGGGGCTGGGGCTGGGTCAGTGCCCACAGACTCCAGGAGCCATTGCCAAGGACTCGTTCCAACCCCCCTCCCGACAGACCCGGCCGCCTCCCCTGCCCTATGGGGTGCCTGCCTGAGGGTCCCTCGTCGCCCTCCACAGACTGCGACGGGACCCGGCCGCCTGCACACCCCGCTGGGCCCTGCGACCCACCCCTTATCCCCTCTGTCCTGGCCGCCCTTCCGACCTCCTCACTCCCCGCCCTGGCCCCCGCGCCCCGCCGCGGTTCCTCCTCCACCTCCGCCCTCGAGAGACGCACCAGCGCAGGGCCGTCGGGACGGGCGGAGGGAAGCAGCCCGAGGGCGGCGGCGCGCAAAGCCAGGCCGTGGGCGGCCTCAGGGGGCAGCGCCCGGAGCGCGGGCATCACCGCCGCCGCGAAAAGCCGCTCGTCGCCTGCCGCCAGCGCCGATCCCAGGAGCAGCCCGCAGCCTCCGAGCGCCAGCAGCCGTCCCTGCGCCAGGTCGTCAGCAGGGCACCAGCACCGGTCCCCCACCGGCGACCACACCCGTCATCCCGTCCCGGCACCGATCTCCTCGCCTTCCCTCCCAGCACAGCGGCCCCGCTCCCACACCACCCATCCCATCCCATCCCATCCCGTCTAGTCCCGTCCCGCCGCAACCGCCCAAGCCCGGCTGTCCCCGCTGCCCCCGCGGTCCCCCGAGCGGCCCCGCCAGGACGGCTCCGGGCTTCCCCGGCCGCTCACACGCAGCGCCGCCGCCATCACGCTCAGCCCAACACGTGAGGGCACTGCCGAGGGCCCCTGTGATTGGCGGAAGCCGTCCCCTTCCAGCCAATAGCGGCGCACCGGCGGCGATGCGCGCACACGGCGGCCGCGGGCCGCGCTTTATTGAAGGAGGCACGGACAGCCCGAGCCGCCAGGGGAGCGTCCGAGGGGTCACGGGCAGGTACGGGCAGCGCCACAGACAGGTACGGGCAGGTACGGGCAGGGCTGCAGTGTCACCAACAGGTACGTTACAATCCCGGGATGTCTCACCCGCGGCTCGGGTAGGGTAAACAAGGTGCTGCTTCATATCCCTTGCCCCCAGACCTCGGTAGAGGACCCAAGAAAGCGGCTGCACCAACAGCTCCACTGAGGCAGCAGCAGAGCCTGCCTAGCTCTGCCCTCTGTGGGGACAGTCGCATACCCAACAGGCCCAGGCAGACAGTGCCACCCTTCTGCAAACAGACCACACCGAGAACACCATGAAGGCCAGCAAGGGCTCCCTAAGAGAAAGCCTCTGTTGACAGGCATGGAGCCATCATAGAGGCAGACAGAACAGTGCCCAGAACAGCATGTGCAGCTTCCCCAGCTACCCAGACTGACAGGGGCTCTTCCCTGCCTCAGTCTCACAACATTCCCCACAGTTCATCTCCTGGAGCAGCCAAGATCAGGAAAGTGGCAGCACTTGCTGTGAGTACAGCAGGAAGAGAGCTCAAAAGGAAGAGCACGTTCATTGCAGGTTAATACAGGAAACCAATTTCAAAGGGAGTCTGTTTCAGAGGGAAGATGTCACAGCTCCTTCCCCTCCTTCCTACAGCCCAGGAAGTTTTATGTTTTCTTCTTCAGCTCCTCGAATCTCCGTGAAAGATCATCGAAGTCAATGTCTTCTGAGGCAGAGGAGTTGGCGCCAGCAGACGCTGTTGGCAGCGTGTCTGGCACAGATGGCAATTCAGGCAGCACAAAGTTATCGAAGGTATTAGGAGCTCCAGCTCGTGGTTTAGGAGAAGCAGCTTCTGGCTTGGGCTCAGGCTCTGTTTGTAAGAGAAGTATCACTGCACCTCACCATCAGCACACACTTGCTGGGCCAAACAGAGCCCCACAAAAGAACAGTCATTCCAGCAACAGGCAGTACCAGGGGGTTTTCTGAACAGCCCCTAATACCCAAGGTTTTCCAAACTTCAAAATACTCACCAGGCACCAGTGCAGCAGCGTCCTTGTCAGCATCAGGCTCATCAATCTGAAAGAGACTCTCAGTTACTACAGCTCTGTCCCACCAGGCATGGTCACACCAACACACAGGCAGAGCTCAAGAGGCACAGCTCCAGCAGACCAGTGCACACACTCCTCCCCACCCCAGCAGGCAGCCATGGCTTTCCAACAACCTGCCTCTCTTCCCAAGAAACAGAAACTCTTCAGCTTTTCTCTCCCGGTCAACTAAAGCAGCTTCACTGACTATATTCTGGAACTGATCAACAGAGCATATCCACTATCAGGTCTGAAACATTTATCAAGGCCACCAGTGGGAAAACACCACCCCCTTCATCCATGTCATCACAGCTCCTTGCTGCCTTTCTTCATAAACCACTGGCAGGACCTTGTGACTAGCAGCAGGGTATGAAATGATCCATCTCAAGTCTTTGTCTGTCTGGGAAAAAGGCTCATGGCACACTCAGCTGTGCTAGTAAAACAACTTACTCCCTGCATGCTGCTCAACACCCGTTCCCAGCCAGTTTACCTGCACTGCTGCACCTGTGAGAACACAAGGTGTCAGCACCCACAATGCTCAACTGTGCTCCTCTCTACTCAGGATGATGCAAAAACAAGCAGCTTATCACCAAAAGCAGAGTGGGAGGCATGATGACAGACTGCAGTAATAAAACCACAGACAAGTACAGAAAGGGAAGTCTCCAGCCTCTGCTTTGTTATCCCCAAGGACTGAGGAAAGTCTATGAAAGGACGAGTCTTTAAACATACAGCATCTGGGTCAGCCAAAATTGTCATCCAGGCTGTTAATTAGTTCAAAAGCCATAATTAACCAGACTTGAGGTAATAAACCCTTCACACTGCAAAAACCAGAACTTGTGAACTCTGCTTGTTAACTGTTTATCACCACTTGACCAATGCAGCACGAGAAATCTCAGCTTCCTCTGCAGCCAAAGCACAGAGCTGAATGAGGAACTTCTCTCCACAAGTCATCCTTCCATCATGTGCCCTCAGCAATTTACTACCCCAGCAAGCAATGCCAACACCACCCCAAAAGCTCCAAAGGTTGGCAGCAGTGTCCTTTACAAGCATTTCCCTTCTCTGTGGCTACCACTGCACTCTGAGGATCCTTCTGCTGCCTGCAATGGCTCTTCATGTCAGGCACTTACGGACTCGTAGGTGGGTGGGTCTGCTGGAATTGGTGGTGGGTGGATGTTAGTGAAAGGCTGGTAGGTCCCCACTGGCAGGCCACTGAAGTTCTCCTGTACAGAGAGATCCGTCATGCACCAGACTACTCATCTGAGACACCACATGCCTACAGCTGCCATGGGAGTCACAGGAAGTATAGTCTCAGATAAATGCAGGCAAGTATCCAAGTGGGTAAGAGTTTATGCTTACAAGGAAGAGATGCTCAAATATTAAGTCAGATGTAGTCACCTGGAGCAGGCAGACCAAGCTAAATGGACTGTGGGTTATTCTAAAGAACCAGCACAGGTAAACATTTCATCTTTCAAAGCATTAGAAGTACCAGGTCAATAAAGGAAATACTCTGCTGTTTTTGGCCCTGAGTGCAGTATCACAGAATAGGAAAGAGGTCTCACACAAGGCTTTGAATTGTCCCGATTTGTCACACAACAGCACGTCAAGAACCCAGACCTGGCTCAAGCCCTCAGCATGTTTATGCCTGGGCCAACAGCAAGCTGATGATACTTGGCCCAGATTGTCCACAAAAAACCACTTCAGCACTACTGGGACCATATTAAGACTCCAAGCCCTATTCTGCTCTCCAGTTTACACAGATATCCTGTCAATTACTTAATGCAGAAGATGGAAGAATTCTTTTCAGCTCCCACCTTCCACCCTTACAACAAACAATTTGCAAGAGCCACTGGCTCAGTCTTGTCCCCTTGCAGATCTGAAGGCAGGGCTCTTCTGCATTTTTCTGTGCTATTCCTACCCCAAAACACTCACCTGATTTCCTTGACTGAATCTTGGCACACTACCAGCCTACCAACTTCGAAGTGCAGCTCCAACTCCTGGACAAAAGCCTGGCAGTCAGAAGACTGCCTCAGGAGTCAAGTCTGGACTCCTCTGTTCCCTGAAGGCAAAGAGGGCTGGCTGGAGAACAGGGGTAGAAACCTCCACAGTCAAGAAGCAACATGAAGCTTCAGCTGCACTGCCAACAGCCTCCATCCCATGCAGTCTCACACCAAGAAGATGGCCTTCTGACACACTGAGCTATCAGGTACAGTCAGCAGGCACAGGGCTAAGTACCACAATAGGAGTCTTTCACAAGGAAAAGAAACATACAAAGCCCAGGAACTTACCGGTCCCTTTGGAGGCGGATAGGAGAAGGGTGGATTTATTGTTGGCATGGGCATAGGCATCATCACAGGCATGGGTACCAACCCATCATGACCTATCATTGGGGCTGTAAAGCCACCACCTCCGCCCCCTCCATGGCCACCCTTCTTCACGTCGTCTGTGAACCCCACATCAATCAGATCTGCCTCTCCGCCTGCCGGGGCTTCAGCCTGGAAAGGGCAGAAGAATTCTGCTCACCAACACATCTCTGTTCTGATCACAGCCCTCTGTACAGAATTAGATTCAGCACTTGTCAATGGACAAGATGGGAACACACAAGAACAGAACAGAGAGCAGCTATACAGTGGTGTTAATGGTAAACAGAATGGAAACCAGGCTCTAGCATGTGTAACTACTGCCACATGCTGAAGGGGTGCATGAAGGAACAAAGACCATGCTATGCTGGGGCTGTCTAGAGGACACCAAAGCACAAGGACCACCCAGTTCACTGCAATGCCACATCCTGGGCCTCACTCACCATCACCACTGAATCAGGCTCATAGGGCACATTGTAGTTTTTTGCAATCTCGATGAGGTATCTCTCCACCAGGATCTTGGGTGGTGCTTCCACGCTCAGCTTGTGCATCAGCTGGAACACAGGGGTGGAGAGACTTAGTAGGGCCAGGCCAGTGCAGCGCCCAACAGCTCTGTACCAGTGCCATCCCAGCCAGGGCTACCAGCTGTGGGGAGCAGCAGGCAGCCCTGGGGAGGCTTCTCCACCCAGTACAGCATGCTGCAGGCAGCCACAGGCCAGGGCTCTATTTGCTCTACCCTTTCCCATCCACACCAGCAGAGCAGGGCCTCCCTGCCTGAGGCCTTCTGGGAGCACCATGCTCCGATGCAGGTGGGCCCTGGCTGCACAGCACCTGCCATACTCTGCAGTGACTGCAAGTATCAGCCACCAGCCACAGGCCCAAGGGGCAGCAAGCCTCAGCAGGAGTGACTGCTCTGCCAGCTCCACCTGTTTTACCAGTTCATTACCCTGTCGTTGACTGTCCCAATCTGGTTTGTCCGGCACAGCTTCCCATACTCCTTGCTGTACTTAGCACACAATTGATCAGCAACCTGCAGCAGGAGAGAAGCTCTAGAACATGCACATCCCCCCCTGCTTTCCCCCACCTCAAACCACACATCCACTCACCCACCTCCCTCCCTCATTTCTCCCACTGAGCACCCCAGTTCAGCAGCTGCAGCCACCCCATATGCTCCAAGGACATCTGGTTTCCATCTGCAGAGTCCATAAAGTCCTCTGTTTTAATGATACAAAGTCCCAGACAAGTGCTTCCATCAGCATCTGGCAGCATCACCCCCCACCCTGCATGTGCAACACCCCTCAAGCAACCCTACTCACAATCTTCAACTCAGCCACTTCTGACTGGAGGCGTGGTGCAGCCCAAATCAGTGTCGATACTGCCTCTGCCAGGCCAGAGTCCAGCTCCCTAGGACCAAAGAAAACAATTCTCTCTCCACCCCATGCACCTTTGCTGCCCTCAATCTGCTTAGCTTCAAGTTCCCACTCTATAAACTGGGCTCCACAGCCTTTCCTACATGGGGAATAAAAGGTCTCTGGAGACCCTAGGAAACTGAGACAACATAGGTGCCCTTTTGTACCCCAGACCTGCCCCCAGCAGTGCCCCTTCCGGAGTGCAGGACCCTCTCAGCCAGAGCTTACTTCATGGACTGGATCAAGCCGAAGCGGGCGAGCAGCAGATCGCAGTACAGCTCCAGGATCTCCATGGCCTCTACAAGATAATCTTCACGGATGATGTGCTCCACACGAATCCTGGCACGCTCATCTTTTCCAGCTGCCAGGTAATCTGCAATCTCCTTTCTTGCCTTCTGAGCCAACTCAGCTGCAGCACACATCCCAAGACCAGTCATTGTGCTGGCCTGGGTTGCTGCCTCCAGACCACCCACAGTCCCCATCACACACAAAGCCACCACCAGCTTCCACCACCCTGTCAAATCTCTGCAGCATAAGACACTCGGTCATGGTTTGGCAGAGCACTCATGTCCGGGTCTGAGCACACTTAAGTGAGAAAATAAAGTGGATTTTAGGCTGCTGGAAACACTCTCGCACCTACAACTTCCCTGCAGAGTTAACCAGGACCACAGACCTTACCTGTGTCACAGCAGGGCAGGTAAAGGAGAACCTCCCACGGCACCCAGGGAGTTCCCCACAGTGCTGTCAGCACACACAGCCTACAGCTACCACCCCACAAACTGCACTCCAACAGCTGCCAGGAAGGTGGACAGTGGCCAGACTGTGGCCAGCCTACTCTTCCAGGTCCTTGTGCACCAGGGCAGGTTGTAAGGCCTGGGTCCAGCAAGGAAGAGCAAAAAGCTACTCCATACTTGGCCCATGAAAGTACCTCAACTTGAGAAATATCTTGTCAAGTCTCCTGAGCCCCAAAAGCATCCTGGGTCCCACCTGCCCCTTAAATACTCACTCTTCTTCTTCTCCAGCAGTTTGAGGCGATTGATGACGAGGCGCAGGTTGACGCGCAGGCGCTCCGCCTTGAACCCAGAGCCCAACATGATAAATGCTTCCTGTGGAGAAGAGGTGCAGCCACTGGAACCAAGAACTCTCAGTCAGTACACCAGACACTGTTTTACGGGGGGGGGGAGGCCAAGAAATTCCGCAAACAAGCCCCGGTCTGCCAATTCTGAATCTAGTTATCTGTAAGTGACTGGACCTCAAGCACTCGTTATCGCCTTTCCTCACAACCCTTCACCTAACCAAGACCAACAGAACTGGCCTGAGAAATTTCAAGGAAACTTCCTGGACATTTTTTAAAAAACGGAAAAGTCAACTGAAGAGCCAAGCCCACCTCTGTCCTATCAAATACAAGTTATAAACCAGCCATATAATTAACTCGGGGACTGTAGAAACTAAGGTTGTAACAATCTTGTCACCGGAAGAAAAAAGCTGCCATTCCACATTCCTCACACTCTTCCTGCCTACTGAACACATGCTTAGTCTCCCAGGAACCATTTCAACTTATTAACCCTAGAGAAAGCAAACTCTAACAGTATTTAATTACAGCATTTTGTTTGCCAAGACCCGTTCAGCAAAAAAGAAAGATCTTGGTTTGCATCTCACCTCCCCATCCCTCCATTCCCAGCGCGGAGCGCCCGGCCCAGTGCCCGGGGACAGTTCGGACAGCGCGCAGGAAGCCCTGCATGAGCTCCACTGGCGCAGCTGCGCCCGAGGGCTGGGGGGGAAATCCCTCTCCCTCCGACGCTCGGCGGCACCGAGGGAACATCCCACAGCACGAGAGGGGCGGGGCGGGCCCCAGGCCTGCAGGAGACCCTGGGACAGGGACCCCCGTCACCTTCTCGCAGCCCGAGCGCGCCCCAAGGCTCCGCTCACCCGTCCCGCGGCCCCGCTCACCACTCGCCGCTCCGCAGGTCTCTGTCACCCAAAATGGCGCGCGGCGGCCGCAAGCCTTCATCGCGTGCGGAGTGATCCTCTCGGCCGGCACTCCCGCACCCAGTCTCCGGCACTCCCCGCACGCAGCCCGCGGCGCAGTCGAGCTGGCGCGGTGGCCGCTATCCCGGCACGCTTCCGCAAGTGCAGCCCCGGCGCAACGGCGGCCGGCGAGGCCCGGGCCCGCTCTGGGAGAGCGGCGCAGAGGGACTA
>VZRX01002154.1:97989-117822 GCA_013398075.1 Notiomystis cincta
GGCGATGCAGGTGCGGCCCGTGGGGTCTGCGGACGGGCCGCCGGCAGCGGTGCCCTCCCGGTGCCGAGCCGTGGCCCCGCGCCCGCGCCCGTGCCCGCGTCGCGCACTCCGGCGCGGCCTCCGCCATCTTGCCCGTCCGTCTGTCCGCTGCCCTTTGTCTGTCCGCGGCTCCCAGCGCCCGCGGCGGGACCGGGTAAGCTGCGCCGGGCCGGGCTAGGGCTGCCTCCCGCGAGGGCCGGAACGGGCCCCGCGGCGGGACCTCCACTGCCGGGGCCGGTCTGTCTGTCAGGGCTGCCCGGTCGGGGCCTCGGGGGCCCGGGCAGCGTTCCCGCGTCCGTCCTGATGCCAGAGGAGCCGCATCCCTTTGTCTGTATGTCCGGCTGCTTGCGGGCCCAATCCTTCCTGCTGTCTCCCGTGTTCTGAGACTGCCGGCTGGATCCCTCTGTCTGGGGAGGTTGCCGAGATCTTCGTGTCCACACATCTGAGAAGGCTGATGGGATCCCTGTGTCCGTGTGGCAGTGCGAGGCTGACAGGATCCTTTTGTCCGTCTGTCTGAGAAAGCTAATGGGATGCCTCTGTCAGCGAGAGGCTGATGAGATCCGTGTGTTTGTCCATCTGAGGAGGCTGACGAGATCTCTGTGTCCATGTGTCTTGTGGGAAATGGGTTCAGCTCCTCCTTTTGTCTGTCTCTCTGAGAGGACTGTTGGAGATGCCACCTTCCTCTGTCAGTTCAACGACAAGGATGATTATTAGGCTGCAGGAATGGACAGGAGGGAGAAGAGTGTTGGGACTGAAGTTGCAGTAATTTTTGAGGGGAACACTTATGTTTTGGGGGGGTCAGGATTGCTTAAACCTTTGCCTGAGGAATGGTAGGACTGCCCGTGTACAGTGCTTTGTGACATGCACGTGGGTTATGCTGGGTGCTGGCCTGGAATCCAGCTCTGGTGATGCAGAACGAGCCCCATAGGCAGAAGGGTGGGGAATGACCCTGGCACAGCCAGCAGAGCTTGGCCAGGGACTCGGAAGGTTTCCGTGAAATGTGTGACAGACTCCTCTTCTCTTCTCAGATGAGCCCTCTGCAGAGGCGAGAAACACTCTGTGCTCCCAGGTCAGGGAAACATGTCCCGTCGGAAACAGACCACTCCTAACAAAGTTCACTGTGAGTACAATGTTATGCAATATTGTGGGACCCTTGTGGCTGGATTGTGGAGTGAGGTGGGGAGGAGTGGAGGATGGGGATTATGGGAAGGAACATCTTGTGGGGAATGGTAGTTACTCATGTTTGGCCTTAAGCTGTGTAAGAAAAGAAACTGAGCTCTGTGCATCAGGGAAGCTGGCTGTGTCCTGGCACAGCAGGACAGGGAGAGGCTTGAACAAACAACTGATGCTGTAAAGGTAGGTGTGTATGTGCAGGACCTGTAGCTGGGCTGTGCATTCACACTGTCAAAAGGACAAGTTAGAATACTGGAAAATGTGGCTTGAGGTTCTGGCCTGTCTTGAACTAGCAAAGGAAGTTCCAGGCAAGGTGGTTGGAGCATGCTGGCTGAAAGCCAGCAAGTCCTGGATTTTGATCTTCATCCTACCACAGACTCAGCTGACTGGCTTTGGGCATGTTACTTAAGTTGACTGTACCTAAGTTTCCTACCAGATAATGAAGTAAAGCCATTTGCTCTTTCCTGTCAAGGAATGGGTGGTGGCCAAGTAATTTACAGGACAAATAAATGCTGTCTGCTAGATCATTCTTTAACTGAGGTGCTAAGATGCTCTTTTTCTCCATCACTGCCAAGACCTTAGCATTTGTTTGACAGGGAAAAGACTGAAGATGCTGTACATCAGCACTTCTTGTGGGCAGGCTACAGCCAGGCACCAGTGGATCTGGGAGACGCAGATGTAGGTTTGGCTGCAGAGGGGAAACTGCACATGTGCAGCTTTTGTTTGACAGCAGAGGAAAGTTGAGGGGCCTGAAACTATGCCCTTGTTCATACCCAGGTTTGTGGCTGGAGATATGCTTGGAATTTGAGCTGGAATTAGGAAAACAAGTTTTCACTTCAGTAGACCTGTAAGAGCAAGGCTGCTAAGAGGCCCCTGTGTTTTTTTGGCTGCAGTAGCCGTCGGGAGTATAAGACAGAGCTGAGTGCTGCAGCCCTAACACTGCCTCATTGCTGGTGCTGCTGGCTGGCATGTCTGTGTGTTTGTGTGCTGCCTCTGTGCACGGGTGCACAACAGGCCTCTGTGCATGCTGCTCTCTGTGCAAGGGGAAACACTGGGCTGGAGCTGACACCTTGCACACTCGATGAGTGTGCTGGCAAGTGCTGCCTCTGTCTGGAACTCACAGCCCCACTGGCTGGGCAGCTTTGCAGAGCCAACTGAGCTGTCCTTCCTTGTTGGCCAGAGTGAGGATCTCAAGGAGCATGACTTGCGGCACCTGCATTGGCTTGTGCTCTCTGACTCCTGCTTCTGGTTCCACAGTGGGCAGAGTAGAGGTGTAATTTGTCTGATAGTACATTAATGACTTTGGAGTTGTTCTTAGAGAAATTCGGTATGTCCGGTGTTCTGTCCTGTGATGCCAGTAATGTGCCTTGTGTCCACACATTTCTGCTTCTGAGAGTGCCCAGGTATTACTGCCGCCATTGAGCTCAGGTTTATGTCATGTGTGCACTTAAGCTGTCTCCCCTGGGCCAGAGTCAGGGTCTCTTGAGTATGGAAACCAAGGGCTACAGCAGCTCTAATGGTGTTGGTAGAGTTTCCGTGGTGTTTAGCTGGGTGCTTTTCTGCACTTCTCTGCATAAAGGTTACGTTCTTCAAAAGCTTGTACTGTCATAATCAAAACTCTACATATCACAGAATTCAGCTGTGCACTGTTCCCACAGTGAACATTGCTTTTTTATTTGCAATACAAATGATTGTATCTCCAGTCTTGGTTTCGGAGGAAGCTGTCTGACAAACACTACCAGAGGGCATGAGGTTATAGCATCAGGTATGCCATGGAGAGGAATTCTGGGACCTGTTCACCTCCTTTACATGCAGTGTGTTGCTACAGAGCAACTATTCAGCAGGAGCCATCAAGAGCAGCAAGTAGGACTGCAAGAAAATAAGGGGACCGAGAGATACCAGGAACTTGTCAATGGTGATGTCTTCACCTTGGGATGGAAAATCTTGTCTGTCTTATGATGAACACCACGAAATCGTTGGGACTTCTCTGTCTACCTAGCCTGCTGTGTGTCTGGAGGGCCCAGAAATGCCGTGCAGTGCCCTGACGAGGATAATCGGAGAGAGCACCGGCTCCAAGAACGGGGTGAGCCAGCAGAATGAGGAGTCAGGCTGGGACATAGCAGACACGTTACTGGGACTTCTGCACAGGGACTGCAGTGGTTGGGAGGAGAGGAATGAAAGGGACAGCAGGTATGCAGCTTTTTACGCAGTTGCCTGCAGCTGGGGTCTGATTTGGCAGGCTACGGGGCTGGGGAACTGCCTTTTGGATTTGCATAAATACAACTGTGCATATATGACTGGACAAGTTTGATGGGAGGATGGTGCCTACTTCTTCCTTGCATGGCCACTCCATCTTCTATTCCTTCTTGGACTGACTAGGGCGAGTGACAGCTGTCCCTGGCTTGCTTGGTGTCTCCTCTTTCCAGGATTACTTTCCAGGCTTGGCATGGCCCTCATTTCACCTTGCTCTCACAACAACATAGTTTGCTGTCCTCGCTTAGGATAGAATCACTTTGCTTGGCAAGCAGAGCAACCAGCTAGCAGATTGTATGGTTACAAATCAAAACATTTTGATGCGTAAGGAAATTGAAAATAACTCTGAAACATTGACTAAACAATGATAAAAATTGTGATAAAATTTATCACAGAAGTGTTTCTGTGCATGATCACCAGTCCCACAGTTTTAATTGTAGTCGTTTCCCCTGCAGCACATAAATGGCTCTTAAGAATATGCTTTTATTTTGCCATGTGGTGCATGAAAAACACACCTGATAAAGTGCTAACAAACAGAACAGTGATAGTGGAATATACTTGTTGAAAAATAAAATGCAGTTAGATTGTTTGTGTGGAGATACCTTAATTGTTTCAATTTGGTCTTTTTTTTCTCCAGAGTATGCAGTATAAAAGTATAAAAACTCTCTAAGCAATTCATCTGTTCTTGCATTCATCCGTTACTGTGCTGTCACCCCACCAGTCATGGACCACTTGCTGTCTTTGTGCTTGCCAAAATTTGTTGCAGGTATTAGCATGCACTCTCCCTCCCTGCTGTCCACAAGCTGCTTTGCTTTCTATTGCTTGTGCCCTCTGCAATTGATACTTATTTTAGAACTCTGGAGAAGAGCTTTTGTTAGTCAGATTAATTCCTGCTTCTGAGCTCTATTTATCATGGTTCCAATACCTCATTAATCCTCTATTTCCTTCCCTCTCTAACACACACATGTTCTGTGCTCTTTGGTGTTTCTTGGATTCTGCTGTCTACAATATTCCCATTTTGAAGGGAAAGTATCTTGCAAGAAATAGCACCCAGCATTCACAACCGAGCAGAAATGTTACTTGCATCAAATCCCTTGGTTCTGAAGGGCTCTGTGGACTGCCATTGTTAACCCTTTCAATTGTGTTGTTTTTCATTTCAGTAACCCCTACAGCAGTGTGGACAACCCAGAATAGCCATGGGGCAGGTGGAGTAGATCCACAGTGGTGGAAAGACTTGCACATTTCAGGTCCAGGAACACAGAGAAGACCTACATGAACAGGGACTTTTAATTGATGTGCAAGGAGGGAATAAACTGACTCATCTCTGAGAGACCTTTCTGTTTAGGAAGGAAGGCAGGGGAATGATGTAGTTTCTTTGGATTTTGTTTTGTGGATTTTGGGGTGGGAGTTGCTTGTTTCTGTGTTTATTTTCCAGAGCACCTGAGTCTTATCCTGCATTCACACAGTTCAAGAAGGGAAGGGCTCAGGGCTGATACCCTAGCAGTCCATGTTACACAGTACCACAGGGCTGTCCCCTACCTCCACCACTGCTCACTTGGCCTCCCACTCACTCACAGCAGTATGGAGAGGAGAATGGAATACAAAGCAAAGTAGAGGCATTTGTGTGATCTCTCTTGTCTTACATCTCTAGCTGTTTGTAAACAACTACAGTGACTTGTTTCGGTGTTGTGGTCAGCCTGCAGCCCCTTTTTGTATTTAATAAAGAAACTTCTGGAGAAGAGTCTGTGAATTCACTGTTGAGCATAACATCCTTTACTTACGGCAGTGATCCTAAAGCTGTTGCCTGACTCCCCTTCCACATGAATGGAAGTGTACCCAGTGTGGGGTGGAGGTGGGGGTGTGTGTCTGGTTTTGAGCATGTGTGTGCAGTAACATCAAAAGTATAACCTTGGACCTATCAAACATTAAAGCTGTAAAGCTTCATCAAAGTAGGGCTGAGTCCATCAGTAGATGAACAGGACACTCTTTCCTAATTTATTTTCTACACTATTATTATAATACATAAGAAATGTTGTATTTTCCATGTTTACCTTTCCCAGTCCTGTGCTGGGTTTAGATGCAGGCTGGGGAGGATGCACAGGACATGGCCTGCTAACAGCACGGGTTTGGTTAACAGCTTGCATTGCTGGCTGTAAGCTGGTTGTTCTCTGCACTGTGCTGAGTCAATGCTCACTGGGCTCTGGGGGTGTTGGACAGAGGCTAAAGGCACACACAGTTGCTCTCAGTTGCTGTGACTAATGCCAGTGTTCCTTATGTGAGGAGTTCCTTCTTCTGTCACCTCAGATAAAGATCCCAGCTCTTAAATCCTGCAGGCTGTCAGCATGGTTTGTATAGCTGAGTAGGAACCTGCCCTGCTTTTGGACTCCAGGCTACCTCTCAGTGGGAATGTAATCTGTCTGAAAGGGGAAAAGGGGGAAGCAAACAAACAAGGAATTGCTTCCGCGAGCAGTCTCAGTGGCGTTTGGGAATTCTGGTTTGGAGCTCTGTCAAAGGTAGCAGCAAATCTCCCACTGTAGTTTTACATCTGTCCTGTGTTCTGCGGGTTTCCTCATTTCACCATGCTTTCTCTTTCTCTTGCAATGCTTTTTTGGTCTATGGACTTTTATCCTGGTGGTTTGTGAGTTTCTGCTTCTTGGAGAGGCACTGGAGTTCTGTGGTGTGTGCTGCTCATACAAGTCTGTATCTCAGTCCCACCAATGTGAGGCTGTGGTCCAGACATAAAAACAACACTCCAGGTCATGAAAACCATTCAGTGCTGGAATGGCTTCTGAAAGGGTGTCACAGCAGTCATCATGATCCCTGCTGCTTCCAACGACAGACTTGCTGTTCTCAGCACCTCTCCTCAGACACATGGATTGTGTTCTCAAATCTCTACAGAACCCTTTCTCACATTTCTGAAACAGAATGATAAAAGCCTTCAAATGCTTTTGGAAACCTACATGGGGACATTGGGAACTAAAACTCTTCTCCCACAGTCTCTGTGAAACTTCTGAAGGTCTTTGAAATCTTCCATAAATTACAGCTATTTAAAGCCCTGCCAAAATTGCAAGGTGAGCCCCAAGGAAGGCAGTGTGAGTGGGAACATGGAGCAACTCTGGCTGGAACAGTTCAGCACGTGGGAATGTACCTGTCCTTGTTACGGGACTGGTGCTCTCTCAGGAATTCAATTCCTGGTTATACTGGTGCCAGCTGTGGCCCTATACTAAAAGGTAACGTTGTCTTCTGAAAGCTGTGTTTTGATTTTATGTGAAAAACGCACTGCATTTTCACATTTGTGCTTTGAATGGTTCTTGAGCATTTACAAATCAGTTGATAAATGCAACCCAAAAGCCAGCCTGCCGGGAACTTCAGCACCTTTCCCAGGCCTCCCAGCTCATCCACTGGAAAAGGTAAATCAAGACTACACCTGGAACAATGTAATTTGTTTGCTTTAATATGAAAATTAATGGTTGCCTTTTACTGTTATTCTCTGGAACCAAAACCTCTTTGAGCAGAGATTGCTGTAAGAAGTTTTCATTCAGAGCACAAATAACTACTTTGTTTCAAGGTGTTTGCCATCTCCTGTTGAGCTGAGGTACTAGTGGTCGCTGCTTTCAACAAAATAAATTGTTCTATTCTAAACATGCATCTCAGCTCTGGGTTCATTACCTTAGGTTTCTGTTTTGAGCACATGAAGTGCCAATGAGATTGATTTTAGCGAGACCCATTCCTGGGCAAGGCAAGATAGTTTTCTATCCATCATAAACACAGGAGAACACCAACTCCGAGCATAGACACCTTCTGTAAAGGCAGCTTGTCTTCATCCCTCCTGGGACAGAAGAAGGTGACAGAGCATATCAAGGACAACCCCTAGTTTTCATATCACTGTGGAGGACAGGTGAGGTACCAGGCACTTAGGGAGGTGCTTTTTTTGTGCAAAATGCTTACCGTAGCCAGGAATAAGACTTAATAATTTAGAAGAGCTATACAGTACTATCCCTGATTGGGGATACTGTCATAGTCTCCAGGGGCTTCTCCCCACCCTGAACTGTGCTGTAAGATACTGGTGGATAGCTTGGCAGCAGCAAGAGCCACCTGGATGTTTATGGCAGATATATGGGGTCACAGGTATTTTGTGGCTGGAGTGGCATATACATAGTATGCAGAGGGCAGCCCAGTGCTGCACATTGCCACTAGTGAGACTCATCTACACCCAGGCACTGGTCTCGAATCAGCAAGTGCCAGAGGCTGGTGTGGCAGGGTAGGCAAGCAGAGAAGTGACCTAAGTGCTTTCCAAGAGCTGACTCCAGAGGTTCTGCACAGTGCAGGTGAGCAGCCCCATGCCTGTTGTATTTTTGGCAAGCCTTGATGATGGAAGCAATGGAACAGCACCAGTCTGACTCTTTGTCTTTGTGGCTGCCAGGGGAGCAAGTCTTTGCAGGGCTGGAGGAGCAAGCCCGCCAAGCCATGATGAAAAACAACTTTCCTGGAGCTCTTGGGGACCAAAGGTCAACAATTCGTCCACTGCAAGACCCTGACTCCAGCAGCAGTGAGTTCTGCCTCTTTCAGTAACACCAAGGTAGTAGACTAGGGAGACTCTGGAAGGGGGTGAGGCTGAGGGCTGCACAGTGTTTGGGGGTCCTCTGAGAACTGTCTTACCCAGCTCCTCCTCCAGGTTAGCCCTTTTCTCCAGTGCAGGACTTTGTCCTAAGGACCGGACCAGCACAGCACAGACTGGGCAATGCCGTGGGACCCTGTCCCATTTCACCAGAGCAGAGTAAAAAGAGCAGCAGGTCTGGATGAAGGTCTGGCAGTTGTTGAGCAAGGATGTTTAAGAGGCCATGCTCAGGGGCTCAAGTGCCCTAGACTGAGTTTCAATGGAACCCCTAGTTGGAGGGGCTGGGTAGAGGCCACTTGTAATGCTGGTCAGGACAGTTAAGACCTATGAGTGCCCTCAGGGTCCTGACACTTGGTTTAACTGTTGTGCACATTTCAGGTGGCAGCGATGATGAAACCACTCAGGATGAAGTTTCTTCCCATACATCTGAGGAAGATGGCTCAGTGGTGAAAGTGAAGAAGGAATTAGAAAATGCAGAACGACCTGTGGCCGGAACCCCACTGACGAGAGAAAATGAGGCAAGTGTGTCCTAGCTCTGCACTCACTGTAGCTTCCAGGGAGAGACAGGGGTACTGTCTTAACATTTCCTCTCCCCATCGTTTCTTTATCTTTCTCTCCCTCCCACCTGCTCCAAACAATGTCTCCTGGCAGGAGGAAGGGGTATGAAGAGCTTTTTGGCTGCCTAGCACAGGAGACACCAGGCACAAACTGGCCAAGATGTTTGCAGAGTGCGTCTCCTTCCCTCGGTTCTGGTGCCATTCTCCAATTGGCTTCCCCTTGCCACAGAACAGGCCCTGCCTTCTAGAGTCACTGTGCTGGCAAGAAAACCTGGGTGCAAGTGAGGCTGTGAGGCCTCTGCCTCCTCTCTGTGAGATGCAGGAATTTTGCTCAGAGGCTACCTGAAGGAGGTTTCTTTCAGATGTCAGGCACCCAAACCAGCCCTGGCAGGACTGAGCACGCAGCACTGGGAGGAACTAAGGAAGGGCAGTGTGGCTGCGGGGGGGGTCTGTGTGCCTTACACCAAAGTGTCTGTTCCTACCCCTAGGTGCCTGAGAGCTTGAATGCTGAGCCCATGCTGGGACTGTCACAATGCCCCCTCTGCCAGCTGGAGTGTGGAAGCAGAGATCAACTCATTGCACATGTGTACCAGGTGGGGATAGTTCCAGACTGTGGAGTGTCTTTGGCCTGAAGCCTCAAATCCAAAAACAACTCAAAGCACAGGGTAACTTTGTTCTGGTCTTTGCAACCACAGAACTAAGCTTCTAACTAGGATGTAACTGAAGTTTACAGCTGTAAACTGTGTCCAGAGGGTGTCTGGGGGAAAGAATTAGCAAGGCCCTGGTCTGCAGATCTGGAAAACATAACTCTGTGCCAAAGCAGTCTCTGCAAGTATTTCAGGCTAAAACCAGGCAGTTCCTTCAAATTAAACATGGAAGCAAATTTTACATCTTTCAATGAGATAAGCAACCTTCCTCCTGATAATTTATTTTATACTTCATTACAGTTCCATTACAGTAATTACCCATGAGTATAGCTGTTCTTGCTCAAAATTATTCCAGTTTTGCAAGACATCCGTGGTGAAATCTTCGGTTTTGTTGTCAGAGCTTTCTTCATAGCACATCAAAGTCTGTAGCAGAAGGGATGAAGCAGAACTGAATTGGCCACTTACCTGTACCAGTTGTCTCCATCTAAGTGCTTCCTCACCAGCATCCCGCCTTGCTGTTAATTGAGCCATGCTTTGTCCTGCGCCAGCAGCTCCTCAAATGCATTCCTGAAAACAAGGGTCAGGTCTTACAATCCAAGTGCTTTGGCCTTAACTTTTTCTCCTGCACTGGAGTTGAGCCGTAAAGAGGTTTCCTCCTTGTTTGACCTGTGACACACCAAATTTCTTGTCTTGAGCTTGGTCTAAAAGCTGGCAGACAGATGTTTAGTGGTAAAGCATTCTCATTCCAAGAGGCTGAACAGAATGGTTTGAGTGTGCCTTAGACTGGGCAGGGAGCTGGGCAATGTGTAACTACCACCTGAGTGGTTGTTTTGCAGCACACTGGAGCGGTGGTGAGTGCCAAGAGCTACCTGTGTCCTGTGTGTGGCAGAGCCCTCAGCTCCCCAGGATCCCTTGGGAGACACCTCCTGATCCACTCAGAGGACCAGCTGTCCAACTGTGCAGTTTGTGGAGCGCGCTTCACCAGCCACGCCACCTTCAACAGGTCAGGGTCACCCTGGCCAGTGAGTGGGCTAGGGCACCACATTAAAGATTAGGTGGGTTGCCTTGAGTGACACAGAAGTTGTGGCTCTGGACCCACTGAGGCCTGTAGGACAGTGCTAAACACATCCAGTGAGTGAGATTCTCTTGATCCTTTGCCTGTAACCTGCATCCCCTGCCAAGATGTCTGCAGGCTGTGCTGGTAAAAGGGTCTTTCCTAACAGTATGCAGAACTAGAGAAGTGCAGAAAGCACTGTGGGCTCGTCACTGGAGAACAAGCCACCCCTTCCCTTGCCCAGCAATTCATTGGAGTAGGGCTGCACTATGCAGATGCAGGACTATAGGCAGAGACCAGAATGTTCTTTCTTTGTGTCCTGCCTAGTGGGAGATTATCCACTGACCAGTGGAATGGGGCTAAAAGGAGAAATTCAGAGATGATGGGGGGGAGCAGCAGCTGGTTTAGTCCCACTCTTGCACTCTTCCAACCCAGATATTGCTCTGGGCTAATCCACTTCCTACCCTGGATTAGGATAGTGTTTTATTTTAGATACTCAGACATATCTGCGGGCAAATGATTTAGCAGACGCCTCTGCCATGGGCTGTAGTGGGAGCATTGTTCGTAGCAGCCCAGGGGCACTGCAAGCCTCTGACTCGGTTCCTCCTGCTTTGCAGTGAGAAGCTGCCAGAGGTGCTCAGTGCGGATCGGCTGCCGGCACCGCCGAGCCAAGGCCCCTCCAGCGCTGAGGGTAAGGATGTTGCCTTCTGTACCCCCGTGTATCCTGCGGGCGTCCTCCTGGTGTGCAACAACTGCGCTGCGTACCGGAAGCTGCTCGAGGCGCAGACCCCCGGCATGCGCAAGTGGGCCCTGCGGCGCCAGAATGAGCCCCTGGAGGTGCGGTTGCAGCGCCTGGAGCGGGAGCGCACGGCCAAGAAGAGTCGGCGGGACAACGAGACACCTGAGGAGCGGGAAGTGAGGCGCATGCGGGACCGGGAAGCCAAGCGGCTGCAGCGCATGCAGGAGACGGACGAGCAGCGGGCGCGGCGGCTGCAGAGGGACCGGGAAGCCATGCGCCTGAAACGCGCCAACGAGACCCCCGAGAAGCGGCAAGCCCGGCTCATCCGGGAGCGCGAGGCCAAGAGGCTCAAGCGGCGCCTGGAGAAAATGGATATGATGCTGCGGGCACAGTTTGGCCAGGATCCCTCTGCCATGGCCGCTCTGGCAGCTGAGATGAACTTTTTTCAGCTGCCAGTGAGCAATGTGGAGCTGGAGAGTCAGTTGCTGGGCAAAATGACCTTTGAGGAGCAGAGCAACAGTGCGTTGCACTGAAGGACAGCCGAGGACTGTGCTGCCTTGGCTGCACCTGCCACACGTGCACTGGCAGGCTTCTGCACTCAGGAGGCTGCTGTGGGTCCCTGCCTGACCCTCCCTGACAGGCGGAGAATTCTGGTTTTCCTCTGAACCCAGGAGGGGAACAGAGCTGAGAGATGCCTGCCAAAGCAGCTCTGGTGGGAGCAGATTCTAAGGATACAGTCTGCTCTGGGGGCCAAGTCACAGCCTGTGACAGAAGGAAAATAAATTAATGTATTAATTAATGTTCACATGTATTAGTCCCCTGCTTTATCATTTGTGCTTTGTCCTGTTTTTGGGCCCTTGTCCCAGAAATGGGTCTCAGCCGCTGCAGTTCTGCTGTAGGTGAAAGCCACCTCAATAAAAAACAATCTTGTTTACTGCAGCATGAATTAAGAGAGCTGAAGACAGATCGTCCCCAAGTCCTCCAGGAGTAAATCCTTTGCAGTTTGTGCCTGTAAAAAGGAATTGAAGGAGAACGTCCTTCTGGAAATGCCAATGCACACCCTTTTTTAAAACTGCTATTACATACTTAATTGCAGTAGCATCCATGGAAAACCTAAGGAACCTGAGGTCCTGTTTTAAGATACCCCATGAAAACAGTGAAAGAAAGGCTAGCCAAGGTAAGCAAATAGCAGACGAGTTTGCTGCTTTACTCACACATTAATTTTCACTTAAACAGCATTTCAGGTTTGCAAGTGAAAGAGTTGATTGAATGGTAAATAATAGAGTAGGTCAGTTTCTAGGACTCCATGGGTTTGCTTTTCCCTTTATTCAACACTGGTGAGGCCACATCTGGAGTCCTGTGTCCAGTGCAAGAGCAACACAGATGTACTGGAGGCAAAATGTGATCATAGCCTGTGCCTACAGGAAAAGGTTCCTGTTGCTAATAGAAATCACTATTAGAAGTATATAACTATGGAAATTATATCTAGGCATCTTACAACTGATGCAAAAGGCAAAGCAGTGGCACAGAAGGACTCATGGCAGGGCCAAGAAGTGGTACACTCTCCATTATTTGGCTTCTTTAAGAATGAGCACATGAAAATGCAGGTGTAGCTTCATGGCCCAAAAAGCCAGTGTGCCACAGGCTGCTGTTTGTAGCCTGAAAACCCCTACTACCTCCACAGCATTTTCAGTTAAGGTCTAGAGTCACACAGTGGTTCAAACACCTTGGGAAGTACTGTCTTCTACCCAATGGCTGTTTCTCTTCTTTAAGTCAGAAATGGTGATCCCAAGACTGCTACTTGAGATCATAAGAGTAAAGTTAAAACAAAAAGCAAAACCTTTTGATCAGACTACTTAAAACCTTAATTTCCTCCTCATTTTAAAGTTTGAAAAGCGTTGGATTGCAATCCCTTAAAGCCCTAGTTAAAATAGTTACTTTCAGAATGCATAATGTTGCATTTTTCTGGCAATAATGAACCAGTCTCACAGCCAGACCCAAGGATGCTGCTAGGAAGCAGCATTAAACCTTTTCAGTGTAAGTTTTCTTCACCTGCCACTGCAACACTAGTTTCCTGTCTGTACAGAAGCTGTTTTAACATGACATTCATTCATCATGTAGAACTAATACCCAGGAGCCATCCCTGCTTCTCTGTCTTTGGGAAAAGGCACTGTAAAGGAGCTGTTCAGTTGCATGTTCCTTTGTCCATATCCTCTGTTCTCTGATCTCACACTTTTATCCTTACTTCTGTTCATTTTCATACTCAAGCCCTAAGTTTGCTTCTGACAGTATTTGCTTTTGCTCTACCTCGTGTTTTGCTTGCCCAGCAGAGATGTAACTTTACTCTGCAACCTGCAGCTGGAACTTTCCCTGTAGCATCACTGACACCTTATCTTTATTCCAAGGGGTTCAGGAGAGACCACATAACACAAAAGTATCTGAAAACACAGAATTGTGGCTTATAATCCATCTGTCAAGATGGATCTCGCCCTTGACATGAGTCTCCAGATCACTTTGTAAATCCAGAGAAGCCACATGCTAATGACCACTGATACTGCAGACAAGCAAAAAGTCTCAAACACCAAAGGAAAAGCTATTGGTTTATATATAGATATATATATATATGTATATAGATATATACTGTGTTTACAGAGTCAACAAGTTAAATGCAATATTCATAAAAGCATTAACAATAAAAATACAATCTGTTTGTAGGCAAGTACAGACTTAAAATGGTAAAACAGGAAAAAGGATCTCACCAAAGTACAAATATACAGTACAAATTGATTTATTTAAAACAGTTACAAAAAAAGCACAACAAAATAGAGATTATCCTTAGAATTATTAATGCTTTGTTAAAGATCAGGTAGGAGGAAAGGAGCAGGGACAAAGTTGGAGGGGAGCACCTGACTAGTTCTAAGGCTTTAGATACACTGCATCGGTTACATGTTAATACAGCCATATACTGGGGGTTATAGTGAGGGGTCAGCACTTATCTACAAACATCTCTCTGCCTCAGGGCAGCCCAGCCAGCTCCCCTGTGTCTCTCCCTCTCTGAGCAGACCCTCCCCGGCGCTAAGGTGCCACGAAAGCCGAAAACAACTCGAGTGTGCGGGGCGTGTTGGCAGGGTGGGCGGCAGCAGCCTAGAAGGACCTTGGGGGCAATTCTGTCCTTGACAGACAGGTGTGAGGGCCATGGAAGGGCCTGGGCCATCAGCATTTTAAGCTATATGTGGAACACCCTGGGCCAAACTGTACAGAATTGTATTTGTAGCTGTCTTAGCAGCTTCTGACAAGTGTCAGGCTCTAGCACAGCTTGAAAGACAAGGAGTGGTAGTGAGTGATGCTGGGGAAAGGCACGTGTGCTGCTGTGGGCAGGAGCTACCATTTGGGCTATTCCAGCTGCTGTAGTTTCTTTTACAATATTTTCTGAGTAACAAGGATTGTTAGTTCTCTATGGGACAAAGTGACTTCAAGTGTGGGGTGGGGACAGGGACACTTAATGTGAAAAGTGCAATATAAAAAGCTGCTCAGCAGCTGGAAGGGGAAGGCAGCTTCCTTCCCTTCCAGACAGAGCTTCCTCTGCATAGTCTGGTAGTGATGAGGGCTTGTTGCTGTGAATGCACAGCCGAGACAGGCTTGGCTCCACTGTGCAGCTAACTCGAGGCATGTCCATGGGATGGGACAGACAGCTACAGACACCCATTATTGCATCCCACAGACTCCTGCTGCAGAGCGTCAGATGGAGAACATTAGGGCCACGAGACCTCCTCCTGCAGGCAGGACGGACCACAGCTCTCCTACCCTTCAGAGTAGCAGCAGGAACGTAATACATTTCTCTGAGAAGTCTGTCACATCTCTGCCAGCAGAAAAGCCCAGGTAACCATCCCACTCTGCAACGTCTTCCTGGCTTTATCTCCTCCTTTCCCTGTAAACCCAAGAAATAAAAGCCTCCTCCATGGGCTCATTCATAGCCTGCCTCACACACTCCCTGTCCCAGGAGAGCCTCAGTGCTCAGCACAACCACCACTATGGTGCTGAGCCATGCAGCCCTGCCCAGTAAGGTTCCAGTGGTACCAGTACTGCTGAGCTGGGCTGGAGAGTTGCCAGTGGCCCCCTCCTGCCCACCCTTTGGGGCAAGCAGGCAGACACACAGTTTCTTCATCTCAGTCCCCTGTCATGAGCTGTGCTTCTAACCACTGCTTCTAGGGAAGAGTTGGCAGCTGAAATGTGCACATCAGTGGGACTGACAGAAGTCTGGTTAAAAGCACCAAGGTCCAGTTCACCCTGGTCTGTTCCACAGAACTCAGGACTGCACCCAACAGAGGCACAACAAGCCAAAGTCCAGGTCAGCAGCCAGGTAAACAACAGGGTGAGCACCTTCCCAGCCCTTCACCTGCCTACAGTACAGAACTATTTAAGCAATACAGCATCTTGCCTCATTTGTCAGTCCTGCCCATTCAGACCACTGCACAGTGCAGCTGAGATCGAGGAGTTACAGTAACACATATGGTGTAAGGCAAGCTCTCCAAACCCGCACTCTAAGAGGACTCCTGTGTTCAGAGACACACAAGGGGCTCTGCACCCTCAGTTGCTCAGACATTGCCTCTGCAGTGTAACCAGCCCCTCTACATTCACAGGCCATATGTAAGCAAAATCCCTCTCTCAAGTGCCTGTCGCAGCCCTGAATTCCTCTGCATGCACTATGCAAAGAAAAGGCATGAGAACCTGGGCTCCTCTGCCTCCTGCCTTTGGCCACAGACACCTCAGATATCCTGAGCATTGAGTACTAATTACCAACAGTAATCAAGAGTTTTATTTAGGAGAGTTCAGTCAGCAGGAGCTCTGACACCCCCAGGTGACAAAGGGGCCCAGGTGGACACTTCACTGAAAAATGGGGCTGTGAAAACAGCATCTGCTCCTACAGCTGCTGCACCTGAGGCAGCATCTTCACACGGCAGCATCACTGTGACTTCACACATCCCAAATGTGGCTGCTGAAACCAGAAGTAGTGTGTCATTTGGGAGCAGCTACACGTGATACTGACAGCATCCTCATTCTGGAGAGCCCAGTGAGGCACGAACACTGAGGGCATGATTAGCACATATCTCACCCAAGGCCTGTCCTGGTGCAGGCATTTTAAAGGCAACAGACATGGCAATGTGCTAGGAGAACAGGACTGAAGCCGGGATGGGAGGGACATTCTGGAGACAAACTTGCCTAAAACACAGGCAGAGCACACGCCCATTGCACAGGCAGCAGAAGCCAACCAGTTACAGGACACACTCAGGGACGGCCCTGAGCCAGCAGCACTGCAGGGAGAGGCGCTGACACACACGAGTGCTGCCCCAGGAGCCAGGCACACCTGACAGATTTCAGGCAGATGAGAGCAGGGAGACAGAAGCTGCATGCTGAACATGAGGACTCTGCACATTAAGAAAGGCCCTCTCCAAAGCCTGGTCCTAGCAGAGATGGGCACCTGAACAAAGGAATACTCAACCTAGGTTAAGTCAGTGAAAACTCTTTTCTCACCAGAACAGTGACTACTCTTTATCCTAGCTGAGCAATGGTGTCATAACACACCATCAGAGAGGGCAGATTAGTGTAACTACAGGAGCCTTCACTCAACAGAGTGTTATCACCACAATGAGGTATTCATAAACAGTTGTATTAAATCTCACCATGAAAAAGACTACTCTTGATTTTACCACATTGTTCTACAAAGGAACTCCAAAGTGAAGCATCAGAAAAACTAACACAGGACGACTCCAAAATGCCCTATGACACTGTGGTGTTTTTAGAGTCCCTACATTAATCTTAGAATTGTACTTAGCACAAACTTTGTACCTTGCCTGCACATGCCAAACACTTGTCTCTTGTCCAGAGCTTATTCAGGAAACTGCCTGCAGGGAAGGATTAGCCAGCTGGAACATTTTTCTGACTTAATTACAAAACAGCATCGGTCTTCTCACAGAAGAAGGACGTTTTCGCCCTTCTCTCACCCTAGAGAATGCTGAATGCATTTTGCTCCAGATTTAAAAAAAAACCCCAAACCAATAAAATACCCAAACAAAAAAATCCAACCCCATTCATCTCTAGGCTAAGCCTCTGCAAAAGCTATAAGCCCAGGAGGTTTTTTCTTGAAAGTTATTAACATGGGAAGAAAGATTTGATCTGTTGGCAAAACAACTAAATAGACTTTATAAGCAGGAAACAAATGTCTCCCATCCTAACTTGTGTCCCATCCCAAGTGCTCAAGTTCCCTATTTACCTGCACCCAAGCCCATCCTTTTGGTCCTTCCTCTTGAATTTCTGTGATTCATTCAAATCTGTACATTCTTTGCAAGAAGAAAGAGCAGTTGGATTCAGTGGAAGAGACATTAATCAGAACCACCAGGGAAGCACCTCCATCCCGCCCTTGAGAGCTCCATCGGTGAACGGTCCTTTTAAAGTGCATGTGTGAAGAAAGGGGATACTGGGAGTAGAGGCCCCAAACTTCAGCGGGGACCCACCTCTCCCCATCATGAGAAAGGAGGAATAAAATCTTCAGCAATTTTATCTGCTACCTTAAGCCAAGTCTGCCCTCCTCATCTCCCTATCTGCCCCGAATGCTTGGCCCCTGCCCTGCAGGGAGTCAGTTATTCCAGGAGGTGGGAGAAAGCCCCAGCCTCCAGCCTCTGGAATGCTCTCATCACACACTCATGAGCACGCCCCTGCTCCCCACCCCAGCTAGCCTGTCGCTGCTCCCTGAGGCACTGGAGCCCTCCTGACTCCCCAAGAGGAACTGGTCAGCCATGGAACTGGAATGGAGCCATTCCTGCAAGGCAGAGAGCAGCCTTTGCTGGTGAGCCTGTGACAGAGTCTGTGCAATTCCTCCACCTGATGGTGAGGCTCACCTGCCGTGGCTGCCCTAGCTCACACCTCCAAGGGATCATTTCCCTGCATTTGAACGCCCTTCAATAGACAGCTTGACCTCCTGGGGAATGAAAGAGGGACGGAGCAGAGAGGGCCGAGGCTCCTCTGCCTGCACGCTGTATCTTTGGAAGCCTGGAGCCAAACTGTACAGACTGCCAGCCTCAGGCTGAGAAGATTCTGCACGAGAGCTCTGGGCTGTGCTGGCTCTATCTGCGTGGCTCTTCCTTTCAGCAGCTCTGTCAGATGGCTCTCTGGGCCCCTGAGCTGTTCGTTCCAATCTCTCCCTAGCAGACTCCAGCTGATCCGTGAGAGGGGAATTGGCCTGAGAAGCAGAGTTGCCATTCATGCTCTGTAAACTGATTGATATGCAGACATCCCCCACTTGCAGCCTGTGACAGGGCAAAGCAAAGAGCTGAGCAGTCCTCCCCGGGCTGCAGGAGGACCAGCCCTGGCCATACACAAAGAAGGGATGCTCCGGGGGTACGTCAATGCTCACTTTACTTTGTTGCTCCCCAACCACAAAATGCAGTGTGACAAGCCCAGGCCACTGGCTTTCCTGAATATCCACCACAGTGCTGGAGTCGATCTTCAGGCCTCCACTCACCTCCGCACTGCGAACAAAGTCTTGGGTCTGCAGGTCCTCCACCCGCTTCAGCTCCCCTGTCGCCAGCTGGATGATGGCTCCCTTCATGAAGTGAGAGGGCAGTTGTGAGGAGCTGGGCGGCTGCAACTGGGCCAGCTCCTTTTCAAGCACGTTTCCTCGAGAGTGTGAGTCTGGGTTCTCCCTCACCGGGGCTTCTGCAGCGGCAGAGCTGACAGGCTCCGACCCCAGAGGAACAAGTCCTGCCTTGCCGTTGGCCATCACCAGTCCTTTGGCCAACGGCCTCTGTCCCAGGGGCTCTTCGGGGGACGCTGCACGGGGGCTCCGGGGCTGGCTGTTCCCAGCTGCAGCCCTGCCTGTGCTGTTCCGCAGCACGTCGCCCTGCCCGTCAGGGATGTTATGGCACAGGTTCAAAGGGCTTGTGTCCTCTTTCCTCTGGGCTGCCAGAACATGATAATCCTGAGATGCCAACACCCCCACCACCCTCTGAACCTCCAGATCAGCATCTGGGGTGCTCCTGTGAGTAGGCACAGAGATCTCTCTTCCCAGCATCTGGTAACTTGGGAGGAACTGTCCGTCGCCCACACAGGCTGCTGCAGCCCCTGGGGGCAGACAGTCCTCAGCTGCAGCGCCGGCAGAGCCCACGGACTCGCTGGGCCTCCTGGCCACACTCTGCTCCAGCGGCCTCTGCCCACCATTGGCCGCGGCCACCTGGGAGCTCAGCTGACCGTCCTGCTGCGGAGACTCGGGGCTCCCGCCTGCTGCGGGTGCCTCATAGGCCGAATACCCCGGTGGGAGGCGGGACATCTGGTAATAGACAGGAATCCTCCCCGGCGCCACGTCCAGCGGCTGGGGCGCAGAGTGGTGCTGCAGCTGCCCGGGGGAGGCTGCAGAGGCGGGTTTGTTGAAGCTGTGGGTGGGAGAGGTAGTCTGGGGGGAAGGAGCAGCTTCTTCCGTGAACAGGGAGGCATATGGCACAAAGTGGGAGACGTGGGGGGCGGTGAGGTTGGTGGAAGGAGACAGGAGAGGACTAGGCAGGAAGGCAGGAGGGACGGCATAGGGTACTGTGTAGTGGGAACCGATGAGCTGCAGGGAGGCCGAAGGGATCTGTGCATAGTGGATGGAGGGGAAGGGCACCGCCGGGTGCTGGATGATGGGCGAGCTCACGTTGAAGGCGGGGGGCAGGGGGCTCACGTTCACCACAGGGTGCAGGCCCGTGGGGGAGAAGGTGGCGGGC
>VZRX01002154.1:119076-152956 GCA_013398075.1 Notiomystis cincta
GCCCGCGCCGTTCTCGGCCGGGGGCCGGCGGTGCGGGTCGTGCCTCGGCCCCCGTTGCCGGAGCTCGGGGCAGCCCGCGGCTGAAGCGGGAGCGCGTTCCTCAGGAGCTGCTTCGCGCTGTGGCCCGGTGCCGTCTCGGAAGCAGCCGGGAGTTGTGCCTGGCTTTCCCTCGGTATTTTATTCTGGGCTTCACAAACGCTCCGAGTCCTGCAGCGTCTGCAGTACTTAGAGCTGGTGGGTTTAATGAAGCAGGACGTGTTCGCTGTGGCTGAAGGCGCTTGCGGTGGGCTGCTGTCTGACGGCCGGTCTGTAAGAGCGCCTTCAAGTCCCTTTTCCAAGGCTGGCTGAGTTCTCGCACGAGCTGTAAGATAAATTGTAATTTATTTTATTGTATGCGTTGTTTTTAAAGTTAACGAATGGAACAGGTGTGTGTTTTATTACATTTAAAGTGATGTGTAAAAACGCTGAGCGACAGATTTCAGGTTTTGAGGCTTGAAATATTAACGAGACAGCACAGATTCCCAGTGGAACATCTTTGGAAGGAGGATATGTCACCTGTGCGGCTGAAACAGAGTAAAGTACATGTTTGTTTTCTCCCCTAAATGCAGGGGCATCTTTTGGGGATGCTCCTAGCATCCTGCATTTAAAATGGCAGAGAAATTCGTGCTGTTTTCATTTCCCCCTTTTATTTGTGTTTCACTTTTGTGTGATAGAGCACAACAGCTTTTTGTACCCGTTTCCCTGCTGCCATTCCTCCAAACTACACTTGGTATTTTTTCCTTTGTTTGCATATCCCATTCTGTTGCCAAATTCTTTCTTTTGTTTACTCGTGTGCACTCTTGTGTTTGGCACAGGATTTGAAAGCTTATTGGATACTCAAGAGCTGAATGAAGGCAGGATATTTTCTGGGTTTTTTCCCGAGGAGTTTAGTGTGAATCCTTACATTCTTCTGTGCTGGGAAAAGGGGAGAAAAGGTATTTAAATTCCTGTTTCTTGAGAAGGGAAAAGTAAGTCTTGGGCAATTGTTTTGTGAAGGGATCCAGCTTTTGCGCTTCCAGCGTGTAAGATAACTTTCAGATTTCCTCCTTTTATGATAAAAAGCATTTTCTTTCTTTTTTTTTTTTTCTTTTCATTTCTGTTCCTGTGACTGCTGATCTCTTTTCCTGCAGGTGGCATGGTAGAGATGGAAAGATCCTGTAGTACCTTTGTAGTGTCCTGCGAGAGGTGAAGGGATAACAAAGTGTCCCGATTCTTGGTAGCTCCTTTGCGTTCCGTGTTCTGCAGTGGCAGAGTCTCAGGCCACGGTGTGAGGACGTGATGGACAGTGCCAGAGCAGTGCAGGCTGCCTGCTCTCAGGCACACAGAGCCTCCCCTGCTCAGTGCAGTGTGGGGCTGGAGTGTCAGCTCTCCAGCTGGGAGGGCTCATGCAAACCTTTACTGCTGCTGAAAGTGATGGCACTCAGTCAAACCTCTCGTGCCTCTCCAGTGGGAATATCTGTACTTGTGAGCTGGCCCTGAGTAACTTCAGGGCATGGGTTGTTTGGTCTCCTAGTATTTTTGTAATGATAGAGAAAACTCTTCTGAGTGCAGGTGATGCTGATTTGTTCTATATGATACTCAGCTGTTCTCTGGGGAAGGGGGTCTGTTCTGCCTTGGTAGGAGCATCACTTCAGTGGAGGAGAGTTTTGGAGTTAATAAGTAAATATATGATGAGGCTGTAACTCAAACAACAGAGCTACAGTAATGTGAGTACAAGTGAATCTGCTGATATCACAGATATTAGTACAACCTGTGCCTGCTGCTTGGCAGAAATGCTACAGGTAAAATCAAAGATTGGAACTTCCTAGGTCATAGCTGAAGTTATGTGGCCTGTTGTAAAGTTTATATTAATGAATGTAGAAATGTGGCATCTTGTCTTTTATCTGGCATTAGCTAGGACAGAGAAGGGTGTGGGGATTTTTTGTGACAAAGTAGTGGCTTTTTGTTTTCATTTAAAGTTTAACTCTGCAGGAAGATAAACAGGAAGTAAAATAGCCACATTACCTCATAGATTAAAATAGTGAGCAAATTAGAAGCAGGTGATAAACACGAAGATAATGTAGGTCAGTGGTGGTTGAAGTATTGAAACAGATCTGGAATTCCACTTGCATCTGTCATGGTGATCAGCTATATAGTTGTGGTGATTCTTCCTACCTTTTTTAGCTCCTAAAAAACAAGGGAAACATTTATTTTCTTTTTTGGCAGTTGTTGAGGTTAATGTTTGTACTGATTGGGAGCTCAGTGTGTCTTTTGAAGGCAGTTGAGGAGTTGCTGGGTCTGGTCCTATGTGCACAGCTGTGCAGGGACAGGATACCTCATCTGAAGTGCTGACTTGTGTTCTGGAACGGTGCCTCAGTCGGCAGGGAGTGGGAAGGGGTCTGCAGCTGTTGGGCAGTGGCTTTGGGTGGGATCTGTGCCTCGTCCTCCGTGTCTGTCCTGCCTCTCCTCTTCCTCTTAGCCCTTGAGCAGCACTGAGCCTTGCTTCTTGAGTAGTGTTGTGCTGCATTTCTTGTTGGTGAGGGTTTTTTCGGTGTAACTGGAAGTGGGACCATCACTTCTCCTGAGACTGTTCTTTAGCTCTTGTTTTGGGGTACTTTTTTCTTATTTGACCTCCCCCACTCTCCTCCAGTGGTGCTCTTTGCTTTGGTGTTTATTGTATAAATAGGTATAATAATTAAATATTTACTGTTATCTGTATAAATACTGATAATTCTAGACCATATACCAATATCTCTGCATTTGTTGACACTCTCATCTCTACTTGGAAAATATGTTTCTGGTTTTACTGCTAATACATTTTTCTAAGTGTCTGATAGAAGTGGGAAGCCTGCTGATAGCCGTGTGGAGTTGAGATCATCAGTGTTGGATGTCAGCACTGCAGTTACTCCTTTCCTGAAGTCTGGACAGATCCTCTGCTCTTGTGTGTTCTAGGCTGGAGTCAGTTGTACTGAAGCAAGTAGGGGAGTTCTGCTGTTAATTTCAGTTGGGAGTTGGGCCTGGCTGTAGTTGCTTAATGTCCCAAAAGCTGTGGTTCCTTGAGGAGTGTGATTGCTTACACATGCCTTGGGGTGGAGCAACTGGGATGTATTCTAGATGTGTTTGAAATGTGTGCTGCTTCAGGCTTGGGGAGTTTTCTAGACAGCACCAAGTTCAGAAAAGCTGTAACTTGGTGTGTATGTCACCACTGAAAATTCAGACCATTTCCCCAAACAGTAGACCTCTTCTGTGAATAATAACAATATTTTTGATGGCCTTTATGTCTTAATGTTTCTAGAATTCAAGGCTAAATAATAATGGAATGTTAAAATGTTAAATGTCTGATAATTTATCCTAAAGAAGTTTTAAAACAGCTGTTAATTTTTAAAATTTTATTGTCTCAGAGACACATTAAATATTTCAGATGTAAGCTAAACATTTCTGAATAGTTTCCAGAGGATATGTTCTCAACTCAGCATTTAAGGACTATCCTTTGTCTTTACTCTGCAATTCCTGATGGGGGAATACAGCTTGACTGAAGCACTTGAGCGTTTTCATGGTGGGTTCTGGTAATATGAGGCGTGTGCTGTAAATATAAAAGGTGACCCATCATACTTGAATGTGACTGTATTCTAAGAGAGACTTCTGGTAAATTTCTATACTCAAACATTTTTGGTACAATGGCCTGTTGAATAAATCTTTGACTTTCAAATGTGACAAGTTTCACTAGTAACAGACCATAAAAGAGGAGAAAATAGTGATTTATCAGTACAATTTAAATGAAAACTAAATGCTTTAATACATTAAGATTTTTTTCCCCTTCAGTTTTGGATAGTAGGTATGAGTTACACAAAGAAGAGAGAATAATGTGCAGCTGCCACAACAAGAGATTGCCTTTTTTTAGTTCAGGGAAAGGATTCCTCAACAGCAGAGGGAGGAGAGTCACTGGAGTGACACCTTTCCTTCTCTCTGGATTGCAGGAAAAAAGCTGGAATTCTGTTTTCTAAGGAACTTAAACACCAGCCACCTATACAACTTGAACTAATCTGAGTTAGGTCTCAGACTCTCAGAAGTTTTGATCTTGATAGTAGGTTCCTCTAAGGAGCAAGGCTTTCGAAATGAGAAGAGGTAAACAGATCTGATAAGGTTGAAGAATTCTGTGTGCAACCCTACCAGGTATTGTAAATATTAACCAGCGGGCTCTTTTCAAGCCTTCAGAGGTCGTCCTTGATTCGCGGAGCTTGGAGTTAGCAAAGAAATGGCTGAAGGAAACTCCTGCTCTAAACCCAAGGAGGAAATTGGTCACAACTTCTGAAAACGGCTTTGTCATTTATATTTATGTGAAAAGAATTAAAGGATGTGTCTGTACTGGGGAAAAATGTTAACTAATCCTGAAGAACAGGATTTGCTGCTATGGAGGAAGTTCTGAGTAGCACTGGGGCACCAGCTAAAGGGAAACTCCGCTTGTCTGCTGTTGCTGGATGATGTGGTTGTCCTCCCATCGTTACATGAAAGTCTGTTGGCGTTATAATAGGCTTCGGAATGGCTGAGACTGGTAAATGTTAATCTCTTCTGTAATGTTTCTGAATTTAAGTGTTCTCATGTCCAGAGTTTCTTCTCATCTGCAGTAACTACTGCTTACACTTACTTGAAATGTCTGAAACTCAAAACTGTGATGAGATTTCCAATGTATTAGCATGCAGAAGAATCTTAAAGTCACTGAAAGGCAAAGAACAGGTACCTGATGCAAGAATTCTTGGTATTAAGAGAACACTTTCTTGTGGAGGAGAGGAAAACACAATGTGCTACATTGCATGGGAATTACATTGTATTGAAATACTGTAAGAGTGTACACAAGCAGAGCTCAAGCTTCGAGAATAAACATGTAGGGTGATTTGTGAGGGGAAGACACTATTTTACACAGATGGGTGCAAAACCTTTTGTATGGGACGGATCCAAAGGTATATTAAAAACAAAGCTGAATGATGAAAAAAAAGTATGTAGTTGCAGCGCAAGGATAGAAGTTCTGAATATTGGAAAATAAATCACAGCTTTGTCTTTTGTCCTTGATGTTGTCCTCCCTCAGAATAGTTCTGAATTGTTCTGTTCTCATCAGGCAGGAAGAGTGTTAGATAGAGTTGCTCTTAGTGAGTCCTTCAGGTTAGACTCTCTCTGTGTAACTGTTAGTTGCTACACAAGTGAGAACAGCAGGTAGCCTCAGAAGTTGTTCTTGAGTCTTATTCATCAATTCTTTGCTTTCTAAAATGCTGGTTTCTGCTTGCTTTCCTGTGGTTGTGAAGTGAGAAGGAAAAATAACCTTTAGAGTGTGCCTTGCTAATTATTTATGCCAGGACATTTCTAAATACTGACTATTCACTTTGTTCGATATCTGAATGATGTTCAGATGAAGTCCAACTGGATCTTCAGGTTGTTGTCATTGTACCTGCCTTCTCAGTGAGACAGAAGTCCTGCATAAACACCGGAGAGGGGTGCAAAAAAAGTATTCCTAAAAAGCTGTACTTCATATATATATAGTAATGTTGTTGAATTCTGGTTTTTCATGGCCTAGAACTGTTTAGGCAGTCTTTCCTTTTGTTTTCTGTTGTCCAGGGTCCAAACTTAAGATAATGAAGCCTTCCATGGGCATAACCTACAGAAAGTTTTTGGTCCCCTGGCAAGGAAAGGGAGTGGGCTTGTACAAGTCACAGGCTGCAGATATCAGTGTTCAGCAGTTTATAAACATTCAGATACAGAGTGGGAACAAAACAGCTTGTAGTATCAAAACAATTTGTTAGCAAACCTCAGTTTGTTTGCAGGTTATGTATTAGTGTTTCAAAAACTCTGTAAAGGACAATTTCTTTAAAAATAAAGGAGTGTCATGGTTGTAATAGCCAGACTTGTAGTAGCCACTGCTTATCTTCTCAGGAACAGCAGCATTGTAGATATGCTTAACTAGGGTGTAGAGCCATAGCACAAGTGAGGATTCATTTCTCCTCCTTTCCACTCCATCTGGGGTCTCCCAGAGCTGCATGTTTTCACTGCTGCCTGTCTTTGCACAGGCCAGACTGATGTGTCTGAGGACTGTTTGGGAGGAAGGAGGAAAGCTGTTTTTCGCATGCACAGGTTGGTGCACTGTCCCTGGAGTGCCAGTCTGAACACAGTGGAAGGACTGGAGTCAACTTTCTCATCATGAGCCTGCACATGAGTGATCTTCATGATTATGAAATTATTGCCTGTAGACTGCAGAGAAATATTTCTGCAGTAGCGCTTTTATCTTTATAACTTCTGCCCAATTGTCCAACAAGAGCGTGGCTTATCAAAGTCAGTTTAGAATCATGGGATACGTGTGTGAAGTAGGTGAGTCCAGGCTTAAAAATTCAGCACTGAACATGGACAGTTGCCACCCAGGTAAAGAGATTTTTGAGTTTATGATACTGTAGTGAAAAACACAAGCTGAGCACTTTGCAGCAATCAGAAATCCACAATGTGTTACCAATTACCAGGAAAATAATAGTGAGGCAAAAAAATAGAAAGCATTTTATATAAATACATCAATATTACATCTACCCCTTAAGTGCCACATGCAGCATTTTGCTTTTCTTCCCCTTCAGAAAGGATGCAGAACTGTATTACATGCAGGCATGGCAGCAAAGGTATTGGCCGTGGAAGGGCTTGTTTCAAAGACTGGTTTCTTACTTCTCCGTGACTGTTTCTGTTATGCTTGTTAGTGCAGCATGAGTGCATAGCAACCATTAATTTATTCATATCACAGCAATGTGAGGAAGTGCTGTGAATTCACTTGGAGAGACAAGGCAAGAGTAGGGATTAATGTGTCCAGTGGTCTTGATGGTACAGGTGTCAGCGTTTTGGTACAGAGTTTCCTTATGCAGGAAGAATATCTCCACGCTTCCCTTTTCAGAACTGAATGCTTTGTGTCTTTGTAAATTCAAGCCTTCTAAAGTATGCAGGTGGGGAACTTAAATATGAGGAGTCTGCAGTGGTTTGGTTGAAGAGGCCTGGTGTATGTATGAGTTTATAATCGGGACTCAGAGCTGCCTTTGCCTGGCTTACTGTAAGACCACCTGTACTTGTACATGCATCTCTCTCTCTCTCTCTGCTTTTCTGCAAGCAAAGAAGTCCTCTGTTAGCTCTGTGTCCCATCCTCTCTGTTCTGTGGTATCATGTAAGCCAGTTAGTGCAGCACCTAAATGCATATCTTTTTCTTATATGGCAATGCTTAAAATGTATGACACAGCGTAAGGGGGAATGGTGACCCAAACAAAATCTGTAGCAGACTGGCATGGCAACTTTTTACAGGTTGGTCTGATACTTGTTATCAGAAAGGCTCAGTTCTGTTTGCAGGATGACATGGATGAAAGAAGACTGTAAAGATGTTTGTACAGTCTGAACTCCCTGAAAGTCAGAAGTCAGCTGTGGTGAGCATGAGCTAAAGTTCAACTGTTGAACGTAAATGCTAAAGTTTGGATTCTATTTGACAGACACTTTGCTCTTAACAGATACTTGCCAGACTAAATTGCTCTCTGGATGAGATGGCTCCATCAGTATTCCATCTGATGAGGTGAAACTACTCTGAGTGTTCTTGTATACACCTTTCCTACTGGTACTGCCAGATGGTAGTGGCGTGTTTGTTTCAGAAAGGGTTGTTCTAATTGAGGTGTAATAAAAGGATGATGTAAACTTGATTTATTTATTTTTGAAACAGGATTCTCTGAAGTATCCATGCACCTAAGATTGCTCTTCCATTTGCTTTTCTGCTGACTTCCACATGTCCAAGAAGGAAGTGTGTATGGCACAAGTTAGCAGGATTTTTGAAGCATGGCCATCTGAAGCACTTACATGAAATCTTGCACAAGTTATTAAACAGAGTCATGTTTTATAGAGGATTTCTGTCCCAAGTTGTCATGATTCTGGGATCAGTTCTCTTTGTGGGCTGACTTGTCTGGAGAGAGGCAGATGATGTGAATCATTATGAGAGTACCTTTGCAGAGCGCTGTTTCTGGTGGGGAGTCATGTTATGTTCACTTGACAGCTGACTCATTGGAGCAATTCCCATTTCTAATGTTCTGGAAGAGCAGATGTGAGGCACAGTGAAGTCCCTGGGTTCTCAAGTTTATTCTTAACCATGCTACTGAAGTAGCCTATATTTTCTTCATTCTTTTACTTACAAAATTGTAGCGTAAGAAAGAAAAAAGAATACGCAGAAGTGTGAGACCATTATGAAGCCTTTAGAGACAGTAGAAGTTTTACAGACTTCTTTCTTCTCTCAGAGGATGCCAGCCCCCATCAGACTGCGGGAGTTGATCCGGACCATCCGGACAGCAAGAACCCAGGCAGAAGAGCGTGAGATGATCCAAAAGGAATGTGCTGCTATCCGGTCATCCTTCCGAGAGGAAGATAACACGTACCGATGCAGAAACGTGGCAAAGCTCTTGTATATGCACATGCTGGGATATCCTGCGCATTTTGGACAGGTAGGTTAAGATGTAGTGCCTTCTGTGCTCTGTGCATAAGCCAGTCTGTCTTCTGTGTTTTGGGCACGTTGACTTGCTCAGAGCATTCCTAGGTGCAGTTCTGCTGTCCTTTGGGATGTTTTGAGGTCTGTTTTCACGTTCTGAACCTACGTTAGTTAGTTGTGACTTTGTTGGTGAGATTTGCTGTTTGGGGCTTACACATTTTGTTTTGAAACTTGGGGTTAGTCTGCTTTTGCCATACTGTCTCCTCCTCACCATCCATGTTTTCTGCAGAGCAGTAGTGCTTAAACCACAGTCCAAGACACAGGGTTATTTTTAGATTGGATCAAAACAGCACTTTGGAGTTCTGTCTCTGAAAAATACCACATACTTCAAAGGAGGTTCTATACCCTTTTCCTTGTAAAGCAATGTATTTGAGACAGAAAAGAGCTGGTCTATTCCTAGCAATCAGAAACTGGTGTTCCTTATCCCCATCTTAGTGAGGTGATGTGGAGAGTTTTCCATCTCTTGGCTGATTTTTTATGTGCTATTTTTGACAGAAATTTTAGGAAGAGGAGACAGGAAGGTGGAAGCTCTTGATCTGCAAGGTGTCCCTCAGGTTAGCTTTGCTTAGTCTTTGGGGCATAGTCAATTTGCTTAGAAGTCAGTAAGCATCCTGTTAAAAGTAATCTAACCTAGGTCTTCAATAAAGCTGAAGTCAGTCAAATTGTGTATTCCATCAAGTAGCTTCATGTCTTGGATGTCTATCCATTTGCAGCTGGATTTACCAATCCTAGTATGTCTCACTGAAACCGTAAGCTCAAAACAGTGAAATCAAATTGCAGATAGGATTAGTGAATCTGGGCTATGCTGTAGCATATGAAGTGCCTCATCTTACTTCTGTATTACTGGATTCTTCTCTCAGGGTAATGAGTTTTGGAAAAAGAGCAAGCGAATTTGTGTATTATTCTGTTCTCAACACTTTTCATAGCCAGGCTCCCTGGTCCAAGAGAGAAATTTCCTGTCACAAAAATTAAGGCTAAGTATCTTGGAGCCTTAAGAATAATCAAAAGTGTTACAGATAAGTGTCATCTAGAATTTCAATGTTTGGCCTATGTTAAGAACATGATTTAAATTTTATTCTTCTATCTTATTACTCAAGTATCTAATCACATATAAGGAAGATCAGGTCAGATATATAATAAGTTTCAATTTCTGCTTTAGTTAGTAATGGTAAATTCACTGTGAATGAAAGAAGGCTAAAGCAGATTGTTCAGTATCTGTTATTGCCAGTCTTGCTACATCTTGAAAAGGAGCATCTATTCTGACTATTTGGGGAGCAGGGCAGTTCATTCAATGCCCTTGATTCTCTTGTAATTTATCAGCTACTTTTTCAGGAGGGCATAGGGCCCAATGCTGAAAAGGGATTTTAACAAGCATTCTCCAAGTGAGTGAGAGAGAGACCTTTGCATGTCCTTAACACTTATGACTGGAAGGAATCTTTGAAGGGGCTGCTGCTGAATAGGAGTGTAGTTCGTCTGAGCTGGGGACCTGTTGAGGGGACAGGCTGTTCCAGCAGTGGAGTCTCGCACATAGAGAGTCCTGCATTTTAGACAGTAAGCTTCTGAGAGTGACAGGACAAATACACAGGAAAGATGATTTGCTGAAAAACAGGAGAGCCACAAGTGATGTTACAGTCTCTCTTAAAGCTGTAAACAGACTGCAGCTAACTGTGGGTAGCCAGGAGTCAGTGGTCGATCTACTTCTGTCCAAACCAGGGCTCTTCAACTTTGACCTGGGATATCTTGTACCCAGGTATGAGAATGAGTGCCATATTTAGCCAGTGCATGCTGGTAACACACTGAATGGCATGCTGTCTCCTGAGCACGTGCAAAGGCCATTTGTGGAAGTTCAGAAGTCATCAGACAGCCTGGACAGATGGTCAAATAACTTTATTATTGTAATTGTTTCTATTTGAAAAAAAATTCCAGTTGGAAGAGTGGCTATGTCAGTAAAAGTTAGGTCAGTTGTAGTCTGGTTACATGCCAGTAGTATTTGTTACAGTAGTGATGTAGCAGATTTTAATTGTTCCTCTGAATGAAATGGATATGACAGCATCAAAATTTTTTCCACTAATTACACCTAGTGAGAGCTTCAGCTGATCATGTTTCATAGTATTGCTGTGCACGAATCTAGTTTGCATGTATTTATATACAAGTGAAGCAAGAACTCATCAGCCTTTCACGGAGTAAATTTTGCTAGTATCTTTAAAATTCAGAAGTACTGAGTATCTGTTGCAGTCATCAATTTTCTTATGCTCTTCCTCAGTCATTCATCTTCTGCCTCTTCACTGGCTCTTAACCTGTAGCTTAGGTGTTACCACTTTTATGTTGCATTTTTGCAGAGGACTGTGTAAGTATCCTGTAAACCCAGGAAACAAGGTTGTTTCAGAGGTGCATTATTCTCTTACAGAAAGCACTGGAAAGATGAGAGCTTGATATCTAGTGTTCTATACATTATCTCTGGTTGATCTTGGGCATTTGTGCAAATTCAGTTATCTTTGCAGAGTACTGGTCTTATTGTTCAGAGGTGTTTATTTGAGGTTTTCATCCCCTTTTAACGTTGCAAACTGAACTCAATTTCTTTCAAGCCTTTCCTTACCAATTTGTCACCCTTGCACTATCTGGGCATTCACATATGACATCAACTTGAACAGCTGAGTGTGTGTTCTAATGCCGTGTGGTCATGAGAACTTGCCAGGACTGGAACTAGGCCATAGCACTTTCTTTCTCTGGCACTTCAACTTTAATTTTCTTACCAATACACTGTGCAACTTTACTCTCGTGATGTGTGTGTTTCTTGCATCTCACCTATGTCTCCTGCCCTGTTCAAGCTTCAGTCTAGCTGGAGCCATGAATCCCTTTTCCTGACATGCTGTATCTTTGCCTGTGCATGCCTCCTTTGCTATGGGTCTGTTGTCAGCTCTCTCTGACCCCTCCTTAAGCCTATTGTGCATGCTTAATTGCTGCCCCAGCCAGTTTATAAAGCAGACTTACAGGAGTTGTTTCCTGTCAGGAAAGTAGGCATAGATTATAGTTGATTAGTTATCTTACAGAAAAATATTTTAGTGCATAGTAATGTCAGAATATCTCTGTGGTTTTTGTTGGTTTTTCATTTCAAAAGTGTCATATTTAAAAATGGGCTAGTGATTAAATTTTAAATTAGCAGAGTGCAGGTGAAAACTATGTATGTTGTCTTGGGAAAATCTCCTGTGCTGTTGATCACAGTTGCCATTTCTACAGGGTGAAAGGGAAATTTGTAGTGGCTGTAATGCACATGATTTTAGTAAACTTCTGGTGTTCCAGAGATTACAGAGAAGTGCAGAAACATGCCAATCTAAATTTTAGCTATCTAGCGAGTTAGTTACAGATCATAATAAACAAAACCTGTTTGTAGAGTCATAGAATCCTAGAATGCTTTGGGTTGAAAGGTCATTTGGTTCCAACTGCCATGGGCCAGGACACCTGCTAAGTCCATGCTGCTCCAAGCCCAGTCCAGCCTGGCCTTGAACACTTACAGAGATTTGGGCAGCCACAGCTTCTCTGGGCAACCTGTGCCAGGGCATCACCACCCTCAGAGCCAAGAATTTCTTCCCAGTATCTAACCTAAACCTGCCCCTTTTCCACTCAAAGTCATTACCCCTTGTCCTATCACTACATGTCCTTGTTTTGGCAGCTTACAGAACACTGATCCTCTCCCTAATACATAAATGGAACCTTTTAAGTCTAGTTAAAAAGTTTCATGTGCGCATCAAACATGACACATGATCTAGATTTCCAGATCTTTACCGTTTTGTGTTTAGTGATGTATCTTTCATCTTCATCAATGTGTTATCATTTACTTTTGTGATCTGACATTAACCCACATATCTGGTGTATCTGAGGTCACAGAAGACCAACGGTGTCTGGCCACTTCAAGACACAGGAGCTGCTAATGACCTTCCTGCTGGATTTGTTGGAGCAGGTCGTTTTCCACATCACCAGAATGGGAACCAAATACACCCTTAAAAGTGCATTCTGGGAGGCATATATTACTACTCATCAAAATTCAAACTGTTTCTCCTCTAGCTAAGAAGTAGTTTCAAGCTAATTATGTCTTTTTTTTTTCCGTTTTTTTTTTTCTCCTTTTTTTTCCAGTTGGAGTGCCTCAAGCTTATTGCATCTCAGAAATTCACAGACAAGCGCATTGGGTATTTAGGTGCCATGTTGCTGCTGGATGAGAGACAGGATGTTCATCTTCTTATGACCAATTGCATCAAGAAGTAAGGGTACCACCTCTCCATCAAACCATGCTTTGAGGTTTCAGGATCAGAAAGTATACTTCTGACAGTGATACATAGAGTACTTTAGGTTTTTTTCCCTTGTGTTAGAAAACTGATATCTTGAAATTGTTGTATGCTGTTGACCACAGTAGGGCTGTTGACCACAGTAAGGCTGTTGTAGTAGTGCTCTGTATTGGGCCATTCTGTCTAGCTTCTTCAGTGGGAAGAGAATATAAAATTGCATTGGTTCAGAAGAGGTATATGTAGCAAGCAACACGTGTCCTGTTTGTTTGTTTGCTTCTGCTGGCAAGCTTTGAAGAGTTGTCAAGGAACAAGGCTGTGTATCTTGCTTTCTTTCTAAGATTGCCCTAATGGTCCTGATGAATGGTTTTCATTGGAAGCAAGGCAGCAGCTTGGGGTGTGCTGTCATTTTGCTGAAATCAGACAAGAGAGGGTGGAAATTAGTATTTTTTTAATACTTATTTTCCCTCAGCAAAGCGATGTTCTTTTCTACATCATAGTCTAGTGGCTGATGAGTGTATTTTCTTTTCAAGATAGACTGGAGCAGGTATGGAATAGTTCTGGCTGACTTACCCAATAGGTTGTGTGTGGTGTACCTGTTTTTATTATTACGTACTGTTAGCACATGAGCCTCTCAGATATTAGCAAGTAAAGTATTGATCTTAAATTAGACTGTGGCCTCAAAGTATTTTGAAACAAACTTGACAAAACTGTGGGCCTGAGCATCTGCTAACTTTGGTCTTAGTGTCCAGGAGACAAGATTTTTCTCTAAAGATCTTTCATTGAAATGCCATACCTGTGAGGCACCTCCATTAGAAGCAGGCTGCAGGTTAACACCTCTTTTGATTGTTTATGCAGCAGTGACTTTGGTAAGGGTGTAGTAAGTTTTAACTGGAAATGGGTCAGACAGAAGCTGAGCAAAAATGGGGGACAACTTCCCACCATTTCTCTGGGTTATATGTTGCATTCTCCTTTGGCTTCTATATCTGCCATTGTGTCTTGCTTTTATCTAGACATTAAGGGATTTATTTACGGCATTGTTTTTCACTGTTTTATAGCAAGACCCAGATTTTTGAGACACAAAGCAAACCTCTTGAAGCATGTACTTGTAATACATGCAGCTTTATATAGCTGCCAAAAATTTTTAATGGAAGGAGACAAAAAACCAACCTATTTAATAGCATGTGCTACCTGTTCCTTCATCTGCATGTTGCCATAACTGCTTGATGTTACAACTGGGATACTGTCTTTCCATTCTGCACCTCCTTTGTGTTTGGAACCAGTCCTTTCCCCAGCTTCCCTTGCCTCTCAAATAAAGAGCGGTATTTTTTACTTTTTTCAGCATTGAATCCTTGATGCTGTGGCAACCTTAGTACCAAACACAGATGGAAAAGTGGTGTAGAAGTCGATTTTAAAGGCTGTTGGGATTGCCATGTAGAAGCTGTGTTGTCTTGTGCTTAGTGTGACGTTGGTAGTGAGACTCACAAATAGCATCTCCTCTTAGGTAGTTTAGCTTCTTAGTGACCACTTTTCACAACTTCCTTAGGCATATGAATAGAAAAAATTACCAAACAGAATTTTTGTATGGATTATTTTCAACCTGTGTGCGTGGTGGGGTTTGTGGGTTTTGGTCAGGATAGAGGATACTTTTACAGAGATTTTTCTATACTGTTTGGTTTGTAAATGCAGAAGTTAAAGCCTGTTGTAGAATATCTTTAAACTGAGACAGCCCACAGTGTCACTTCAGGTCTGTACTTTGCATGCAAGTTCCAAAACTGAAACCATTTCTGATGGAATTCTGCACAGTCTTTCCTCTTCTCAGCTCAATCTCTGCATACCCTGACAGGTCAACCTGATAGGTGAACCAAGTATTTTATCTTTTTAATTGAGGATTCTAAGTAGAATTAGTAGCAAACCCCATAGTACATGCACTCAAAGCTTCTATTGCTTCCAAGTCATGCTCCCACACAGCTGTGAATCCAGAAAGTTCTTTTGGGCCATGTGTAGCAGGTTAGATGACTCTAGCTATAGATGCCCTTTTTTGTGTGTTCAGTTTCTCTGTGTGCATGCTGATTGACTTTTTTTTGTTCTCCTTTATAGTGACCTTAATCACAGCACGCAGTATGTGCAGGGGCTGGCACTTTGTACTCTTGGCTGCATGGGCTCCTCAGAAATGTGCAGAGACCTTGCAGGAGAGGTGGAAAAGCTCCTCAAAACTTCCAATTCCTACCTTAGGAAGAAGGTACTTCAGGAAACTTTTGAATACTTTGTTATGGATTAAAAGGCAAGATAGACTGAACACCTTGCTAATATCTGGAATACTAGATGACTCAGTCACACTGGGTGAATGTTTTCCCGGTGTGCAAGACAGTGCAGGCTGATATCTGAAGATTTGAACCTATTTGATGTCTTCTGTTGATGATGGTGACAGTAGCATGAGAGCTAGAAGGGTTAAGGTCTTGAAAAGGACAAACATTTATAAATTGTCTCTAAATGTGCCATAGCATCAGTGAAGTGTGATCACCCCCGTTCTTTTAGATTTATTTATTGATAAGTCTTGGTGAGAGTGTGAAGCAGTAAGATTTAGGAAGAGATGCATTGTCTAGTGCTGGTCAGAGAGAGAGAGTTTGGAGAGAAAACAGTGCTAAGAGATCTTGTGTTTTGGAAAGAGGCACTTGATTTTCAGGCAGGTGCAAGGAACAGTGTCTCCTGTTGCTTCTCCATCCTAGAAGAAATAGGCATGTGTTTTTTAAAAAAACCCTGGAAGTGTAGTTTTGTTTCTCATAGCACCCATCACCTGCGGGAGGAAGTTGTTTTGTGGGAAAGGAGGAGAAGTAAATAAGCCATAATTTGACAGTAAGTTTAATTACTTGATTCCAATGCATTATTTCCTTCCCAGCAACAGGAAGACAGACTGAAGTAGCCCTGTTAAAGGCAGAATTGCTTTGCAGATAACAGCACTTCTTATATGAATAATGTAAAAATGAACCATTGCTAGGGGGGGAGTATTAGTTTTTAGTTCAGTGCTCCCCCTATATTGAACTCTCTTCTGGAATCCTGTTTAGTAACACTTATAATAGAGAGATGGAAAAATTGCCATAAACTTTGCAGGCCTTTGTTTATCATGAAGATTGTTATAGTTCCCACTGTGCTAGATATTCCCAAAATAGATATTGTTGTCATTGCACTGTGTACTAACAGAAGTGTTCTTCCTATCCAGGCAGCACTGTGTGCTGTTCATGTCATCAGAAAGGTGCCTGAACTGATGGAGATGTTCCTGCCAGCCACCAAAAACTTGCTGAATGAGAAGAACCACGGTAATAGCCAAGACTGTGCTTAGCAAGGCTAGGCCATTCTCTAGAGGATAGTGCACTTGCTACCTAAGCCTTTGTTTGGAGGGAACTTCAGAGGTGTATTTGTATGAATTGTTTCTTTCCATTTCGACACAGTGAAAGCAAATGTCATTTAAAAGGAAGGTATGTGTATGACTCTGCTAGTCAGCAGGACTGTAACATGGCATAGGTGGCAAAAGGAACTCTTTCACTGTGTTTTGATACACTTCAGAGTGGGCGAAATGGGAAAGTTTGATTTTTATCATGTACACTGCCTAAAGTGACTCTAAGGCAGTGACTTTCTAGGTTTGGAGGTATTTTTTTGTGTGGCCTCCTGAGGAAGGTGACATAAAGTCAGCTAGGCTACCCAAATCAGAAGAGAAAATCAGGAAGTGTGAGGAACTTGATACCCACAATGCAATTAACACATATTGTCCTTCTGGAGTCTTAGGTTTGTATAGAATCATAGAATGGTTGGATTTAGAAGAGACGTCCAGGGTCAGTAGCTGAACTGTGACCATTACTGTATGTTTAGTATGTGAGTGTCTGCAGACCAAATCCAATTTATCTCCTGCTTTGGCCTTTAATTGCACCTTTAAGACATGAGCACCATTGCTGTCTGCTTTCCCTTGGACACAGCTGCAAGCACAAATATTGGTAGAGGTAGATACGACATGTTGAATTCAAGAATATTTAATGATTTCCTGTTGTTTTCTTGTGATCTTTATCAAATGTTGGGAGCCAGTGGAATGGTGTTAAATGGAGATATATTTTTCTTCCCCCCCTCCCTCGCCTTTAGGTGTTCTTCACACATCAGTTGTCCTCCTCACAGAGATGTGTGAGAGAAGCCCAGACATGCTTGCACACTTTAGAAAGGTAAGTCCGGACTGGTAATATTGCAAAATTAATATTCACGGCCTTCTAAGAAAATCCTTAAATTGTTTGGGTGAAGAATTTAATGATACTGTCTGTTTGCCAATTTTTTAAAAAAATCTTTAAATATGGAAATTTCGTGTGTATCTAGGCCTAATCCCCTTTAGTAAGTGGTTAAGTTACAAAACATCAGTCTTAAGATTGTGCAGTATAAACTCATCCTGGCATTAGATAAGTTGTCTTTGATGGTCCCTGAGGTTTTTCCCACTCCTTGTATCTAATTGCATAGTGACACTGGAATCACAATGAATAAACATAGAGACAAAGATGAAAAACTGAAGCTTATACAAACACTTGAATGCTTTAACCACAGCCACACAGTTATATACACTCAGTTCAAAAACACCCATCTAAATTCTAGTTGTACAGGTACCTCATGCCTGGTGCATGCTGTGCTACACAATTTTCCACTTTAACTTAAGGGTTGGGAGTCAATGTCACTCTTCCTCTTCTGGTTAAGAATGTTTGCTTCCCATCACCCTCCTGACTTCCTTATGCTGTTTGCTATAATTTGCTGAAAGTATTATTGCTGCATGAAAGACTACTGATAGTAGGGCATCTGAAAATTGCCATGATTGTAATTTTAAATTCTTAGTCAAAGAAGGAGAAATTGAACAAAGGTGATAGAACAGAGCAGGCCATTTGCTCCTCTGAAAAGTCTTAAAGGTGTTTATTTGCATGCCCAGTTTATTTTCTTCCTTGACTTGTCTATGTCATTAGGGATTTAAAACTGTACATCCTTTGGTGTGTCTTAGCATTTTGGCATGCATCTTCCCTTGCCTTGATTGTAAATGTCAAAGCAGGAAAAAAAGTTGGATGAGGTTCATTTTGCAGGTACCCCTGATAGTTGTGGGAAAAGAGAGAAGAGCTGAGCCCACAAAATTTTGTTACTAGATGCATTCTTTCTAGCTATTTCTTGTAGTTGTTATGCTGTGAATGGTATAACATTGATCTGTCCCTAATGCTTGCTTTGTCTGTTTTGTCCCTTTTGTCTGTTTGGAATCCTGCTGAGTTAGAATGAAAAGGTAAGAGTTAATTTTTCTAGATGATGCATGTTTACCTTGAATCTGTAGATGTTTGTCCTTTGTGAGGCAGTGCCTCTGAAGGACACAGTTGTGAGTGATGCCACATGCTTAGATCATCTGTACTTGTCTAATGCTCTTTGTGTGCTGATCTTGTCACTAAACCTCTACATCCATGGCAGCTATGAATCTCAGTTGTGGCCTTCTGCAAACATCAGCCTGCTTTCCTCATGCTTTCCCTCATTTGAGGGATACTTTATGGATATTTTTTTTTATGCCTGTTCAAACTGTAGCCCTGTTCTGTTTCTTACCAGAAACTGGGCTTTGTGTTTTGTCTGAATCATGGGGCAACTTTGGGTGATTCCCAAAAGGGAGCAGGACAGACAGTTATTTAACTGCCTGTATGAGGCTGTGAAGGCTTTCTGTGCTGCAAAGAGCTACCCAATCCAGCTGCAGTGATGGTAGTCTTTATGGGTGTAATTTGTACTCCAGAAGATGGGGAGGGTGGCCCTAAAACAGTCTCCACGGCTGTAATGTTTCCCTTTGTTCTGTCCTCAGTCCTGATGGTTCTTGCATGTTGGAAGGCAAAGCAAATGTGAATAAGGGTTCCAGGAAGGTTCCACTTGTCTGTTACTGTCTGGAGGGAAGATGTTGCAACACCCTTCGGTTTCCTCTTTAAGGCAGATAAAAGAAATTCAGGGTTCATTTTGTTTGTGTGTTTTATGAAATGTATGTTTTCAGAGGAGTATGTAGTTCCTGAAGAGCAAAGGTAGGAACAAAAGGGGATGATGAGGTAACTAGGCTGGTTTTCTTCTTGCACTATACCACAAATGTGGATTTGCTACTTCAAAGATACAATATGGTGCTCTGGTCCCAGCTTAACTGTTTCTAGTTGTGTCTTACTCAAGCTTTAGTTATTCATACAGTATCAGCTCTAGGTGTGCAGGTTGAACTTTGTGGAAGAATCCAGAGACTGACTTGCTTTCAAATGCAACCCTTGTTCTTGGACCTGTGCTTCAAACTGGGGTCGGGGAAACAACAGTACCCTAATAGGACATCCCTAACTCTCTTCTTCACAGCTTGTTCCCCAATTAGTTCGTATTCTGAAGAACCTTATCATGTCTGGATATTCACCAGAGCATGATGTGTCTGGGATCAGTGACCCCTTTTTGCAGGTAAGAACTGATGCAAACAGTGTCTGATAGCTTTAATTCTAGGACTGAATTTTGAGCCTTAGGTGTGACGAGGTGGTTACCTCCACACCTGTATTGTTTGGTCTTCCTTTGAGCTGTTTGTGCAAATGCTGTTCATCTGCCCAAGTGAAAGACACCTGCCTTAGTTTAACTAGCAGTTGTAGTGCTTTATCACATTATGTGACAAAAGAGAGAGGCAGCACATGTTGGTTTTGGAAGGCTGCGCCTGGTAGTGAGGTATCAGTTCTGAACAGTTCTGGCTAGTGGGAAGAAAATAAGCACAGCAGAAGCCTGTTTTAGTTGGTAAAGTTCTTATCTGGGATAAGCATTTTGCTTAACAGTGGAAATCAGCAGCTTGTTTTGCTTTTTTGCCACTATGACCCCATGTCAAACACTGCCATCCAAGCTTTTCTTTGCTTTATTTTATCAAACAGGTACGAATCCTGCGGTTACTAAGAATTTTAGGGAGAAATGATGATGATTCTAGTGAAGCAATGAACGATATACTTGCACAGGTAAGGGCTGCAAGGTTGATGATTGGTTTAAACTTTCTCTTCATTTCTTAATAATTTGGGTTCAGCAGCACTAGGGAGGATACAGCTGCTTGCCATGCTGAGTGAAATTTTGTTGAAAGAGATGCATATTCACAAGTGTGATGCTGTTTTGTAAGGGTTGGTTACTTTCACTGCCTGTTCTGCAGAGCAGCACAAAGGGGATCTGCTTTGAATTCGTTGGAATTTTGTTTCCTTTCTCCAGGTTGCCACTAATACAGAAACAAGTAAAAATGTGGGAAATGCCATTCTCTATGAAACTGTGCTGACTATTATGGATATAAAATCTGAGAGTGGCCTGAGAGTAAGTTGCCTTTGTTTTTTTCCCTAGGATTGTATTAGAGTAATTTGTGTGGAGGACATGAAGCAAGGTTGTTTCACCAAAACACAGCTCTGTGGCTGACTCTTGATAAGACTTTTGATGTAGTCTTTTCAGAAAGGGCGCTTGTTTGGGGGGAGATAGGGTGTCTGTTTTCTTTAAAATAACAAAAGTTATAAGGCAAAAATTCCTGCAGAGTGCATGTCCTGAGTACAAGTGAGAGCCTGCAATGCATATCTTAGCATTTCCTCTGCTTAGGCACCTTCTAGAGTTCTTTTTGGTTAAGAACTGCAACGCTAGCTTAGACGTGTTGCCTTTAAAGTCATCATGAAATGATGAAGGATGACCAGCAGCCCTTTTAGATCATTGATCATCCCTAACTCTTTCTGCAGGTTTTAGCCATTAACATCCTAGGCCGTTTCTTATTAAACAACGACAAAAATATTAGGTAAGTTGTACAAAGTATCTTTTGATGACACCCAGTTTCAAACATGTGAGAAGCAATTGCACAAAGATGATGCTGAAGTAAAGTTTTCCAGGAGATCACGTTGGGACCACTGCTCTTGGGATTAGTGTGGCTGTTGAGCTTGCTTCTTTCTTGGCGTGTTCTTTTCTCTATGCAAATCTTAGCTGTGGCCCTGCCCTTCTTAGTTGATAAGTTGGAATGTGTGATCTATTTCTCAACGTGTGATTTCTTAATCAAGTCCATGTATTTTTCCTGTCTTGTCCCAAGTGGTCTGTGGTGCTGTCCAAACCAGAGTAGGCATTGGAGGTCTGACAAATTAGGTGAAGACTAATTTTTCTGATTGTGTGCTGGTGGCAACAAAGGAGTTTAGTTCTGCTCTGATCACTATTAATCAGGATGTGGCATTGCTGAAACTGCTAGAATTGAATACCATCTCTAAGCAGTTGGATAGCAAATCATGATATGGATTTCAGACTCTAGCCCTGGGAATTATGACTGATGCTAGTTTGAATGTGAGATCTGTTGAGGTGCTTGGGACAGGTGCTTGTCTGGGCAGCAGTGTTGTTAGGCATGTTAAAGTTTAGCATGGTAACTCACCTGTGAAGGTAGGCCGGGCAGTCTTCTGTAGGATTTCCATTAATTACCAAGTACAAGAGAATCCTGTTCTGTTGCAAAATGAGACGAGGTTTGGGGCAAGGGGACAGTGTCTGTGCATAGAGGTTAAATGGCTGCTGTCAGCTACTGATGCCCATGTGTCCGTGTCGCAGATATGTAGCTTTGACGTCATTGTTGAAAACTGTTCAGACAGACCATAATGCAGTACAGCGGCACCGAAGCACCATTGTGGACTGCCTGAAGGATCTGGATGTCTCCATTAAAAGGTAATCAGATTTTCAGTGAAATAGACTGTTGAGGCTGACAGACTGTGGAAAGTGAACAGAGCATAAAGGAAAATTACAATAATCTTGCGGAACTGTAAGTGAGACTACTATGAAGGTATAATGTGGTTTCATACTTAAAACAAGATAATGAAGATGTGCACCCACCTTCTTTGAAAAGCTGCTGTTACATTTCATTGGGAAAAAATAAATTCTGTTTGCCTGAATTTTTCCAAAATGCAATATCATTGGAGATTAGATTTGTGTGCTCTCAGCGAGATGGAAAGCCTCTGCTCTATAATCATGATCAAACCTATTCTGATATGCTCCAGATTGTTTTCCTTTCTCAGATGAACAGGCAGTGCCATGTTATCTTGAAGCAGTGTTAAGTCATCCAAATAATATATTCTTAGATATATTAGGGAGTGGTAGAATTCGGACTTAACTTGATTGCTCAAACAATTTGCTTACAAACCACATCCTTTTATCATTCTTCATGTTCATTTATCGTTTAAATAGTGGTGTGTTGCTGCTTCTCTGGACAATGGGAAAACTTGCAACCTTACTTCTCGCTACAGAAATGCTTCTTGTCTTATACTCTGTCTTAATTTCCTCCAGTTTCTTCTCATTACTTCAATTATATTCCTTTTACTCCTGATAGTAGCTTTCTCCTGTTTCTGTCACTCATGAAAATTCTCAAACTGTTTGGTCTCACTTTTGCCCAGCCTATATGGAAGGCTGCTCTTCTGAATGGAGTCTTTCAGCCTGTTGATTGCTTGTTCTTTCTTTCAGAACTCTCCTGCTCCTCACTATTTCTGTAAGGGGGTTACAAAGAGAGGTCTAAGCTCAGTGCAGTGTACAGCATGCAGTGATGGGGACCAGCAGCATTTTTCCTATTGCATTTCATAGAATCTCTGTGCTACAGACCAGAATTTCATTGAGCACTCTTCACATGAATATACCTTCAGAATTGTTCAACCTCTTTTTTTCCATCTACTCAAACTAATTAGATACACTATAGATCCTTCTTCTGATAGTAATTCTTCAAACTTATGCCTATCTCTGAATCAGTTCTAGATTTTTTTAACAGCAGTACTCAGACTAACAGGAAAGAAATTGGATTTGTCTTGCTTCTGAAACGTACTTTTAACTGCTATGTAATGGGTATCATGTAATCTATTTTTACAGTTGCAGTCTATGCCAAACCACAAATTTATATCTTAAATTCTGAACAAGTCAGGCTGCCACTGCTTTTTGGTGTCAGAGCCAGCGTGGGGCTTGGGTGTGGAACAGCAAAGCCTTATCTAGGTTTTGGATAGAAGGCAACAAAAACATTTCATTGGTGCCTGATAGGAAAACACAGGTATGCTACAAACAACTGAGCTTCATGTCTGAGTGCTGTTGGAGGATGAAGCCTTTGAGTGATCCATCAGCAGAGCATGATGTTGCCATGCTGACACTCGTGCTGCTGACAATGCACTGCCTTCATTGAAGCATTATATTGACTGGATATCTGTCAGAGTCTGCAGACAGCAAGCTTCAGGGACTTGAGGGAAAGACATGACACCTGGTTTTGGTTATCTGAAGCATGGCCTCTGCTCATCATCTTGTAACTGGTGCAGTTCGTCTTCAGTTCATGCAGTGTAATTCAGAATGGCTTTGCCATTTAATTCATGTCTTTTTATCTGCTTGATTTGATCAAATTACTTGATTAAGAGCTTCATGACAGAAATGAAATATGTGATATGGCTGAAGGTAAGCAATATATGCTGAGATAAATGCCTGGTATGAAGACTACAGTGTATTCCTGCACAGCTGCAGTATTGATATATCTGCTATAAAATGACTGAAATTTTAAACATAAACATGGGAAACTTGTAACCCAGTAGGGTCAGGTGTAAGGAGTTGGGAACTAGTTGGAGAGATGGAAACAGTTCTAAAGGTATAGCTCATCAACTGAACACAGATTTAAATGTTAAAAGGTAGCAATTTAGTTTGATATTTCCACCCTAATTCTGAATACCTCTGTATTTTTTCAGTTCCTGGGTACTAATTGGGAAAAAAGCAAAGTAACACATTTACAATTCATTTTACATTCTGTAAAAGTCTTTAGTACGATAATAACTGGGGAAATGTTGCCAAGCAGTGCTGCCTAGATGTTCTCCAATTCTTGAGAGCAAGTAGTATGTGCCCAATACCATTTTAAAAATCACTCAGGGTTATTTAGTGAGCCTGTTTTAATGCATTTTAATACAGCTGTTGCAAAGTTGTGCAGAAATCAATCACATTTGAAGTTAGTAGTCTTCATCCAAAAAATAGCAGAAGTATGAGAGACCTGTGCTAGAATCATCTACAGAAGCTTCAAGTAGAAAGGCCAGGGAGTAGCCTCTGGGCTCTCAATGTGCACAAAAAAGAATAGCAAGGAGCTAGTACTCTGGCTATTTGTGGTGTCAGCACATCTGTGGTGAGGAGGAATGAAGAACACCGGGGAAACTTTGGGTTCTAGAGATCTTACATAATTTATCCAACAGGATACAGTAAAGCTTCTCAGTTAAAATTTAAGTCTCACTGTGTTTGAATCTCTAATATATAGAATTGGAAACAGGTCTGTTCTGGATCCCTGAAGCTGGAAGAAAGCATGTTGTGGCATGCTTTAGTTGTTACTGTTGTGCTTCGGAAATAACCAGCATTCAATCCCACTTGGGTAGTCAGACTTTAATCCTGATGGACTCTGGTTGCTGAAAGATATTGCTAGCCTTAAGCTATCTTAAACATATGAATAGATGTTTCTAGAACACCCCATAGTGCCACACTCCCTTAATTTTTTTGGATGGTGAGTGTTTGTCTGCCTATGAACAAGAAAATACTGACACATTAAATGTGGAGGGCTGTTCTCACAAGATTAGTAAGTATTGATCTCTTCTTAATTAAAAGGTAGCTGCATTTTTATAGCTGGATTTGGGTTTTTTTTACTTCCTTCACTAGGTGAAGGTACTTGATTGGTTTTCTGTCTCTTGCCCTAGGCGTGCAATGGAACTGAGTTTCGCTCTTGTTAATGGGAACAATGTCCGTGGAATGATGAAGGAGTTACTGTATTTCCTCGATTCCTGTGAACCAGAGTTCAAGGCAGACTGTGCATCTGGAATATTTCTTGCAGCTGAAAAGTATGGAGTTGTTTTACTTGCTAATAATTTTTGGTACATCCTCGGGATTGTGAACATCTTGTGTGTTGTTTCTCTCCACGCTTGCTCCCAAGAGAGAATGTGTTGATGAATTTCTTCTCTGTTTGCTGATTTATGTGTGGTTTCTCCGTTGTAGCTCTCCCTCAGTACTGGTGTCCTTCCTCACAAAGCAGTGGGCCAGGAAGTAACTGAAAGGGGAGGTTCTGATGATGGTGGGTTTCTTGCTGGTGTTGAAGACTGGCAGTTACTGCTCTAACTTGTTTTCTTAATTTTGTCAGATATGCTCCTTCCAAGCGCTGGCACATAGACACAATTATGAGAGTCTTAACAACGGTAAGTGAAGTTGCCTCTCTTGTGTGTGACTACATAAAATTTTCTTAATTCTGGAGGAAGTTACTTACTATTAAGTTGGAGATGGTTCTAAAGGCTGACATTGATAACAAATGCTAAAATACATAGAGGAAGTGTACTTACGATAGTCACATTTACCGAGTTGGTGTATTTCTGACTGGCTGCCTTGGATCACTGAGTGATTTTTTTAGAAGAACTGTACTATTTCAGAAACAGACAAGAATAACAGTGTGTAACTGTTTCTACTGCAGTAATCACCTTAGTTTCTAAGGATAGCCCTTATACTGTCTGATTCTTAAATACAGTCCTTTCAGAGGAGACTGAATGTAGCCTTAAGTGAATTGCAAAGAGAAAGAGGGTGAAGGAGTTTCTTGGAATTACTCCAAGTTGAGTTTATCAGAACTTGTTGATGAAACTGTGTCAACAGCTTTCTAGTTCACATTCTTTGGATTTAATTATTACTCTTTGTTTACCTGAATTTATCTATAAATATCACAGCTGGGGGGAATCTGGAGTAGTGCTTTGGCAACTGAGGGAAGAGATCTTGGTAACTTGGGTAGGCAGTGTTTTCTGTCAGGCAAAGGAGTGGGAAGAGATTTATAAGTGTGAGAGTTCAAATTTGAGATGTTCATCAAGAAGTAAGTCTGGTTGGGGTGCTATTTTGTCACCCTGAAACAGAGAGAAGTAGATTTATCTGAAGTGAGAATTGATTTCCATTGGAAGGTTGGCTGTGAGAATTGCTCTCAGATTACTTTCTTCAGTAAAGTAATTGCCTTTTCTTGTCAGCTGGATAAACGGCTCATAAAGTTGTATTCCTTTCTGCACTCTATCCACTTGCAGTTTCAGAGTATCGTTAGTGTGGATTTCTCTGAGTGTAGTTTTATTTGTTGGTAAATGTGCTGTCTTGTCCTTCTGCCCCCCTGAGGTTGCTCAAAGCCAACCATAAAGTGCTCACGGATGAGAAGGTTGATTTTTATTTCCATCCACATCAGGTAGTTTTGTGAAGAGTATCACAGCTGCTGAGTTTTACTTCAGAAGGTCCACATGGAAACCTAACGATTGTTCTTGCAGGCAGGAAGTTATGTTCGTGACGATGCTGTCCCGAACCTGATCCAGTTAATAACTAATAGTGTGGAGATGCATGCCTACACTGTGCAGAGACTCTACAAAGCCATCCTTGGAGATTACTCCCAGGTAAAACCAAATGTGGCCCGCTTCAGTTTCTTTGTCGTACTGCAGTAATTATGCACGTTTACTAATCATCTCGGGCAAAGCCAACATCACATTGTCTGGCTCTAAGGGAGAGACTTCTGAGCAGGCATGTCTTCTATAATTTCATGTTCTTTTTAGTTTCTCCAATTCTCTTGTGGAATTCTTGATTGAATCAGATATTCCTCTTTCTTCTGCTGTGGAAGGCTAGGCTTGCTCCTGGAAATGGGGATGGTTTAATTTATCATACAGGCAGCCATTTATCTCTGAGCCTTCTCTGCTTTTTCTTACAACAGCAACCCCTGGTACAAGTTGCCTCCTGGTGCATAGGGGAGTATGGAGACCTTCTGGTGTCCGGTCAGTGTGAAGAGGAGGAACCAATACAGGTATAGCTTGGGGAAGAACTGCAAGTGTACACCTGGCTGAGGCTGGACCCACTTGATGCTGACTAGGTGAAGGGAGTACTTTCAGCAGTTCCCTAGCACTGATGGTAATGGACCTGGACAGGAATCTCCTTCCCCTGCTGCAGGCATGGACTCCGTAAACACTGGCTGTGTGGAGTGCTGCTACAGCTGGCAGAGTGGTGTGGTTTCAGTGCTACCTGACTCGGAAGAAATCTACTAGGGTCTTAGCAGTGTATTTCAATGATAAACAGGGACTGTATTTTAAAACTGATACCATAAGATCTCCACGTGGATACATGTCTCTCACACTCTGAACATAATGCTACAGGCTCAGAGTTGCAGAGGCGTTGTGACATGGCCATTAGGCAAGATACAAGTTTTTAGAGTATGCTCTGGAAGACTTCTGTAAGCCCTTCTCTGTCTTAGCCTAACCTCGCTGTACTTTTTCAGGTAACAGAGGATGAAGTTCTTGATATTTTAGAAAGCGTCCTGATATCTAATATGTCTGCATCTGTGACACGAGGCTATGCTCTCACTGCCATCATGAAGCTTTCCACACGGTTCACCTGCACTGTCAAGTGAGTTCCCATTGGTGCTGTACTGCACAGGGTTTTGTTGCAAATACACCGACATCAGTTGTGTTCAGTAGGACTGTTCCCTGAGCGTGTTCTGCTTCTGTGATTTACGACAGTCATCCTGTTATTTGTGGAGGTGGCTTTTACAGTCCCCCTTTGCTCACAGGGTGGAAGATGTCTGCTGTGGGTACTGTTTTCTCTAGGGATACCCTCTGCTGTGTGGGGAATTAATCCATGTTACTGTTTCTTGAAAACTCCTTACGGGGAAGAGAAGTCCTTACTTTCAGTGGACTGTTCTTTGTGGTTCCCTTTTTGGATGATGGAGAGAAAAACAGTCTTCTTTCCTACTGGAGGCTTCTCAGTATGGGTAGATGAGCTTTTTAATGCTATACCCTAAGGTAGTGTATTAATCACTTGCTGATGCTGCTGTGAAGGGGCAGTTCATATATGGATGTTACATGGAGACTGCTGTTTTACACAAGTTACATGGGACTCTTGGTGAACAGAGACTAGGACGACACATGCTTTCTTATTGCTGCTAATTCCATGGTGTGTTTGTTTTCCCTTGCCCCCAACAGTCGTATTAAGAAGGTAGTTTCCATCTATGGCAGCAGCATTGACGTGGAGCTACAGCAGAGAGCTGTGGAATACAATGCACTTTTCAAGAAATATGATCACATGAGGTAAGTGCTGTTAGGGATTTGGTGTTTGAAAAGGATCATTATCTGCTCTGATGTCCTGTGGATGACACTGTGCTGTAAGAACTTTGGTGATTTTTGGCAGGGTTACAGAGGAACTAGAATCCCTCCCCTTCTACAGGGTTAGCGAGTGTTTTAAGCACTTAATGTATGCTATGATATTGGTCTGTGATCAGAGATTCTCTCTGGCAAAGCATTTGTCCTGCTTTGAGCCTGAGCTTGTGAGGTACTGGGAGGAAGCAGGAGACAGGAGGGCTTGCTTGTCTTTTAGTTGTCAGCCAGTGTATTCACTCTGGCACAGAATGCCAGAGGTTGCTTCTGACCACCTCAAACTGTCATATAGTCTTACAGTTCCTCTGCATTGGAGCTCAAGGGAAAAGGCAGGTTGTCCTGTATATATCAGCTCTTGAATGTCTGATATTTGGATTGGGATCCAGGAAGATGGCACAGTGTAACTATGTCAGCTTCTTTCAGGGCAGCACTGCTTGAGAGAATGCCAGTAATGGAGAAAGTCACCACAAATGGCCCTGCTGAGATTGTACAGACCAACGGAGAAACAGAGACAGCAGTACTGGAAACCAAACCTCCACCCTGTGGATTGCAGCCTGCTAACCAGGTAACAGAAACTGACCCAGGATAAATTTCCCCTGCCTGTCAGACCACATTCCAGCCAGTGCCAACAGTAAGCTGAGACCATCTCCCTCACCCTCTCTGTTTCTTTGCTGTTTCTCACTGGTGATGATTGTATCAGTGCTCTGCTCTGATGGCTCTTAGTGTCCAGAACAGGTGTGTGGGACAGGTCATTGTAGGCTGCTCAGTAGCAGCATGGGATTATCTCTGTTGGTTATGGTGCTAATAATGCTGAGGTTGTGTGTTTGATCCCCTTATGAGCCATTCCCTTTAGAGTTGGACTCGATGATTCTTGTGGTCCCTTCCAACTCAGAATATTTTGTGATTCCCTGACCTGTCTTGGTGTGCATGAGCTCAGTCCTTCCCTATCTCTTTGATCCCTCAAGCATGGAAACTGGATTTCTTGTGAGGCTTGGGATCACAGTGAAACTAAGAACCCCTCTAACTGGCCATCAGCTCTGGTGGTCTTCAGTTTGAGAACAAATAGAATACACTGCATTTGCAAGAGAAAGGAACAGAAAGTTGAATATATGTAAGTATTACATCCACTCTCTCATTAGGCAAATGATTTATTGGACTTGTTGGGAGGAAGTGATATAACACCTGTAATTCCCACTGCACCTACAAGCAAGCCAGCGTCTGCTGGTGGGGAGCTGCTTGACCTCCTGGGAGACCTCAACCTAACAGGTGAGCAGGCTGCATTTCTTAGAAGTTTATGTTCTCATCCCTGGGATGAGATGAGGGTGGGCTATTTCTTCATTGTCTTTCAAGTCCTAGTTTTTACACTTAACTCTTACCAAGATCCATATTAGTGTACAGGTGGGAGTCAGGGAATGAAGTCACAGGTTGCTTCTGCATGATTAGCTGGTAAGACTTGGGCATTTTCACACTTGAGTCTGGGAATGTTGTGAGCCTTTCCAGTGAGGACTGTGAGACGTGAGGAATTAATTCCATGCTTGCTACTGCAAGAGGAGCCAGTTCTTGAAAGCAAAGAAGGGGAGGATGACAACACAGATGATTTATAGAGCTTCACGTAAAGAAATACAATCTGCAACAGTTAGTCTTTGGCAAACGAGTAATTCCTCTCATTTCCTGACAGCAAAGTACTAATCCTTCAACATTTCTTGTAGGTTCTCCAGTATCTGCCCCTGCACCCCAGATAGCACAGCCTCCATTCCTGCTCGATGGACTTACATCTCAGCCTCTCTTCAATGATATTGCTGCAGGTTAGGGACATGTAAATCCTTTGCTTAAAGTGCCCCAACACCCAACTAGAAGAGGAAACAATGCATAGTCAAAAAACCAAATAGCCAACCAAAGAAAAAAAAGCCCCAAAAAACCCAGGGAGGCAATTTGAAACTGTGGCATAGATACCGGAGCACAAGGGGGTGTGTTTAATTTTCAGAAGAGTCTGGGGTAAAGTAAATGCATACTGTGATGTTGAGAATGATCTCCAGATTCTGTAGGTCTGCTGCTTTTTTTTTCCTACAGGAATCCCCTCCATTACTGCATACAACAAGAATGGGCTGAAGATTGACTTCACCTTTGAGAGGTCGAACACCAACCCTAGTGTCACTGTAATCACAATACAGGCCTCCAACAGCACAGAGCTGGATATGACAGATTTTGTTTTCCAAGCTGCAGTACCAAAGGTAGAGCCACTTAGGGCAACTACAGTGAGAAGTTGAGGGTTAGTTGCAAACACTTCCTGATTGGTGCTTTCGTGTAGATAGAAACTTGCAAGGTAAACAAGGCCAAGAACGGTTTCAAATTTTTCTTAGTGCCCAATTAGGTCATCTCTTTCCAGTCTGAAAGTACATGTTGTAAATGCAATAGAACACAGATTCCTATCAAATTGGACCACTTCTGCTTGGGCAAAATCGTGTTTTGAAGTCACTGCTTTCTACAAAAATGGCTAAACCTCAGGCAAAACAATCATCTGGGTCAAAACCAATATCTTGGAGATACTAATCATACCCTTTATTCTTAATTTCTAAGAAATATACTGTGTTCTTTGGAGCTATGAATATATGAAAGGAAAAAGTCTCTTGAAGCTATTAGTTGCTTATAAAAATTGAATGAGTTACAATATGGTGATTAATGGCAGTCCTCATTTAAAGAAGTGAATTGTTTCCCCTTGCACTCAGCTGCAGCATAAAATGTGGGAGACAGGTATTGCCTAGTTTTTAGCAGAGCAGGCTATTGAAGCAGCATGTGTCTGGAATGCTCTCCAACTTTGGGAAAGTACATTCACTTATAGGAATTAGTATTCCTCTTGGATTCAGGTAGGTTTTACACCTACCATAGGAAGGAATCAAGGAAAGAACATGCCTCCTGAAGTTACAGGTGTGATGGCTGTTCCTCTGAGTGCAACACATGGAAGAAAGCGTCGCTGCTGTTCTTGGTACACTGCAGTAAGCCCTCACCTGCTATTATTTGTTTTACCTGGATCCTACTTTCATAGAAAGCAGATGGGCCAGTGAATGTGTTGTTCTTAGGGAACAACAAGATAGGGAATTCAAGAACTGATTATTCAGGGCCAGAAACTGAACTTTTAATTTTCCTTGATTTCTTTCAGTGCAAACAAGTCACTTCTTACTTGATTACGCATGAAATTGTTTTCTTTTGCCTTGTTCTCAGACATTCCAGCTGCAGCTTCTGTCTCCCAGCAGCAGTGTCATCCCTGCATTTAACTCTGGGACCATCACACAGGTCATTAAAGTCCTGAATCCACAGAAGGTGAGTGATTCCAAGAAGAATTGTTGAAGATACTGTCTTGTAATCATTCATTTAGCAGCAGTCAGGGATGCATCTGCAATGAGAGGTAGGGAGTGATGGTAGTGAATGGTATGTTCTTCATGGCAGTCACTTCAGTTAGAGTTAGGAAAAAGTTATGAAAAACACCAGTTTGGCCTTCTGTTTGGTTATACTGCTAAAACAGTTTAACAGCTTTGCTATCTTGAATTTATTCATGTCTTGCATTGCAGTGGTTGTTAAATTTTCAAATGGCCTTTCCAGGGGAACTCAGCCTAGTGTTTCTATGGGTTGTAAAAGTGATGTTTGGAAGGCAAGTATCTTGGTATATACGTAAAGGTATCCAACATTTGTTCTTGCTGTCTACAGCAGTATTACTTGAAATAATTTTTACACAAAAAATTCTCTGTCAAGTGGTCTCATTTGTTTTTAATGTGACGAGTGTAGTTTTAAGTAGTTGATGGAAAGAATCTTTAGGTGTGATGTAATTGACATTCCATTTGTTTTACAGCCTTCAGAGACAGGCTTCAAGACTGGAACACAGACTTGAGGGGAGGGAGGGATGTGGCCCACATGTCCTCTTTAAGAGGGTTTGCAAGTGCTTAGATGGCATCAGAAAGAAAAATAAAACTGAGCTTACATTTCTTCCTTTGAAGAAACATAACAGTCTTATGATGTTAAATGACTCTAGGAACTTAAAACATCTGGAGTTTTTCATAGGTTAAAACTTATGTACTGCTTCAGGTGTAAAGTATTTCTGCTAGATTGATGTGCAAGTGAGAAAAAAAATGGCAAATTTCAGCCCAAGTTTCACAGAATGGCAGTCTTCCAGTTTTCATGGTTTCCATGCATCTCCCTTTATTTCCATGTAGTCTGCTCACATCTGCCTATATTGAGCCACAAGAGTAATTATTCTCTGTCTTATATACATCTGATACCAGTTTCTCAGTGGTGCTGTAGAGAATCTTTCAAAGATCACCTTGGAAGTTATTTTCTGAACTTTGGAGGATTTAGGTGTTTTTCTGTAATGTGCCAGAATGGGACCCACAAGGTGAAACACACCTAGGGTAGGGGCATGCTTTCTTGCAGGAATGCCCCAATGCCTAGGAACACTTCAGAGTACAAAGGTGCAAAATACAACCATCGTGCTGGATTGAAACTAATGGCTAGTTTTCCAAAATGCCAAATAAACCAAAAAGTGACAGTGATGATGTTGATCTATTATTGATACAGCATAACTTCGTTATCCTGAGCCTGGCTGAAGCAGTCATTGTCTTCATTGACTTTCTTCCCTCTGCTATCCCTTTTATGTATTTGCCTGTAGGTATGGAGAAAAGAGACAGAAATGGACAACTTTTGGCTTTTCATTTTTGGATTTTTTGAGAGAGAATAGGAAACCTGACTGGAGCATGCTGTACTCTAGCTGTTTTTAAGGACCACCTAGTATCTTGGTGACAGCCAAATGACAGTGTAAAGTGACTTCTGAGCTTTTCCATCATTTACTTACAGCAGAAGGGAATGTTCTTGGAGGTTCTGTTTCCAGGCTTTCGTAGGCTGTTTCCTTCACAGTGCTGCTGAGTTTCCAGACTGCTGCATTGAATGGGCAGCCCATCTCTCCCTGCAAGCCCAAGTGCAGTGCAGCAGAGTATAGATTTGCTGCCTGCTTTCTTCTGTTGTTAGCCGGAATTTGAAGGCAGTTAATTTTGTATTTAAGGACTTCAGTGCTTGCAAGAGCAGGGCCAGTGCAGAGACAGACATTTGTAGAAGCTGTGCTGTAACTTTTCTAAGAGCTCGTACCTGATCTGAGAACTACAGACCAGTTGATGTCCTGTTGGATTGAGCATTTATCCTGCAGTGTCGTAGCTCACCCTGCACATACTCCCAAGCAAGCTCTTGTGATTAGGAAAGGTCTGTGTTGAGTATTCATGGGATGGGGGACGGGAACTGGATGAAGTGGGAGTCTCTGACCTTTAATGGAGACCTGAATTTGTTTTGTGTGTGTTTGTTTGTTTGTTTTCCCCTTTTCTCTCGTAGCAACAACTACGTATGCGGATCAAGTTGACATATAATCACAAGGGCTCAGCAATGCAGGATCTAGCAGAAGTCAACAACTTCCCTCCTCAGTCTTGGCAATGAGGCTCTGCACCATTCTTATTCTCATCCCACCCAATCAAAAGAACTCTGGGAAGAAGGTTGTGATCCTTGGCAATCCCCCAAACTGCACCATGGGCATGGGGAACAAATGAGACCTGCTGATGAGGAGGAATTTTCCTGAAGTGATTGCTGACTTTGAAGCATATCTGTTAAGACTAATCTCCTCTCCTCTGCTGATGAGGCTGGCGGCTTGTGGAGGCTACTGTGCACTCCCTCACACATCATTCACAGCCAGAAGCAACATTCCCTTCTCCCCTTCCCCCTACCCCCCTTCCCCCTCAAAAAGGAACACAGCCTGGTTGGAAGAGAAGTCTGGAATTTCTAGCAGGGAAACTTTCTTCTCTCTGCAGCAAGTGAGCAGTTGCTCCTTCTTTCTGCTGTCTTTTTTTCCCTGGGGATGG
>VZRX01002154.1:153708-193993 GCA_013398075.1 Notiomystis cincta
GTAGAAAAGACACATTCAATTTTGTAGATCAGTTTTTGGGCAAGGGCTTTGCTCCTGCTGGGAGACCATCAGAGACTATGCTGCAAAGTTGCTCTTCCTGATTATTCCAGAACTTCTCCCCAATTTTATTTCCAGAGCCTGTTGTAGATCCCCTGGGTTCCATTTGAGTTAATTCTGACTGGGATATTTGTGTTGTATCTGTAATATTGGCACTGAAATAAAGACCATGCAGTTTAAAGAGACCTTTTCCCATTTTTTTACTTAGTTAATCCTTGCTCCCCTTTCAGAATAATGTGCCAGTCCAGGTTCAGACTGAAAGTAACTAGAATGTGTTTTGAAGGGAAACCAGTTGTTTGAGTATTTGGATCCAAAGATGCACGGTCCAGTACCCCTGTGAGCTCACAGAAAGCTGTGTTCAGGGATGGCCCTGTGGGAGCTCCTGGGAGGTGGCGCCGTTCTGGGCGGTCTCTTGGAGGTGATGTGTAAGACAGACAAAAGCACAGTGTGACAAATTTCAGATGTTCAGTGCTCTTCGGGATATCTCTTAGGATGTATCTTAAATCTTCATTTGTGAGTGTGTTGGTAAGCTGAAAGTTGGGCACTTCTGCTTCAGTTCTCTTCTAGGGCTTTCCAGATTGAGTGCTCTGAGGGCAAGCTTGGACATAGCTTCTTGTGTCCACAGAAGGGCTAACACTGGGCTCCAGAACTTGGCAAAAATACTGCAAGAGTGGTCCACAGTGTACTTAAGGAAAACTGTAGACCTATTCTGCCCTTGAATTGAGAGCAGGAGGCCACTAAGTGTAGTCTGGTCTCAACTGCATTAGCAATATAATGTAGGACTGACTATCACTGATTTAAGTGCTGGTCCTTGTGTAGTGGAGGAAATTTATCTTCCCTTGAAGGGCATTTTTGCTGCCTTACCAATTGAACTGGTTTGGACCTTTGGATTAGCAAGGAGCTTTTTTCTCCTGGAACTGGCATCAATGTAGGGTTATAAAATCTAGGAGAACAATGCATGATTTCCTTAAAATTTACTTTGGGTTGTTGTAGGGTCATGCCTTGGCTATCAGTGGTGACATATCCTGTGCTTAGCTAGAAGCGTCGTGAAACAGGCAGTTTTGCAGGAAATGGCTGAATCACGGTTCTTTTCTGGTGCTGAGCATTTAGCTTAATTGTTCTCACTGCAGTTGTGGCTATTCGTTGCCCCACTAGCTCAAACTCAGTGTTGAAGACCGAGCATGTTAAATCCATACCCTAGTGAGCTCTGAGGGCATCCAGATAAAAAGCTAATGGGAAGTCTTTGCCTTGGTTCCTGAACTCTTCATAAGCTCTCCCATTCTCTTCACAGTTGTACATGGTCACTCGTACTGAAAGCCAGCATGCCTTGCTCTCCCTTTGGTTCTGCTGGGAAAGAGCACTGGTACAGGAAATTAGATGGGAAGGAAGAAGAAAAGGGTCTCTCACCTGGCCAGTTTATTGCAGCAGAGTTGGGAACAGTGTATGTTGTCCCTCTTGTCATGCTTGTTTTCTGTCCCCTAGAGCAGCTAGGGTTTGCTGTCTGTCTCTGGTAAGCTTGCAGGGTGAATTCTTCCTGTGTTCTTGGCTCCTTCAGCCACCCTTGCATCATGTCTGTGGGGAAATGAGCACTTTCTCATGTGTTTGAGTTGAGCTGGAGGAGGCGATGCGTGTACCCGAAATGTGTTTTGCAGGAAGCCATCCCTTGGCTGTGAAGTGCTTTTGTAGCCATTCCAGCTGTCCTTGGAGCTCTCCTCTCCTCGCTAAGGGATGGATGCTGACATTACACAAGAAGGAAGGCCAGGCTTCACACCTTCCCCTATCTGCAGTACCAGATAATGCTGCTTGCTCCGTGACCCCCTTGTGCATTTCAAGCTCTGTGCTGCTGCTTTAGTTTTCCTCTGGAGAGTACTCGCAAGTCTGAGGCGCTCCAAACATCCGCTGAGTCCTCTTCCCGCCGGCTGAACGCAACAGTTCTTACAGGTCTGGTCAGCGTGTTCCTTGCTTCAGTGTAAGGGGGATATAAAGGCAGCAAGATACGGACTTCATGGCTAATTTTCCTAGTATCTGCATGGGAGGCTTTGGAACTGGGAGACACTGGATGTCTGCTTTTTCAAGTGAATGTATTTTGAGTCAAAAAATGACAGAAACAATGGTGGCCATAATAGGCCTGAAGGGGGGGAGGACATGGGAAGGTCCTAAAAGTAGACTTTGTCCAGGTCTTGATGGCACAAAATATGGCCTTGATCAACTTATTGAAGCAATAGCAGTGAGGGGACTGTCTTTACAGTACCTTGGCTCTATAACTCAGAAGATACTGAAGCAGCTGGGAAAGGTAGCAGTGCCTTCCCTAGGGCTGGTACTGGCTGTGAGCCGCAGCAGCAGTGATGCTGGTGTACTTTTGTGTGTTCATTTTCTACTTGGAGGCTGTGAGGGAAGGAGCTGCTGGACTGCTTCCCTTTTAACTCTCACTCTGTTCCTGTATATGCCTTTTTCTTTCATGATGTTGTAATTTAAATTTCACATAGAGCCCCATCCCACCTCTTTGACAGTAGAGAAAAGGCAAAAAACTACTAAAATACAAACCCCCAACAAACCCAACCAAATTTAAAGTGAAAATATGCCATTTGAGCAGGGGACCTGTTGGCACTTGAAATTCTGGAGACCTATTTTTGAGATGTGAAAAATTTAGGTAAATGCTGAGTCATAGGTGAGTGAGGAGCTTAACAGATGTAAACATTTACATGGGATGCATTAGACTTCTGCTGTGTGTATTGTCTTTTGGTTGAAACAAATTATGAAGTGACTAATAAAATGAGTCAATATTCAATGATTTAAAACTGTGCTTTGTTGCTTTCTGCAAGTACAGTGGGATAGATTGTTTTGGTTCTTAATGTTAGGCCATGGCAAGGTCAGATGATGCAAAATAATAAGGCAGTATTTTGAAAAAACTACAGGAAATTTTGGAGACCAAGATGAGTGGGCAGTTGCAAAATGCTTGAGTTGCTGTGGAATACCATCCTGAGAGTGAGTTAGTTACAAGCAGCAGTGCTTGTCCAGGTGCTAGAAAGGTGTGGGATCTGAACACAAGGAATGTGTTTGGAGCCTGCTGTGGGAGCTCGTGAAAAGATCGCTTTCCATACTCCACGTGTCCTTGGACAAGGATTGCCATCATATCTCTGTCCCTGCACGTGCCTGCTTTGTGTTTTCTAGTCACAGCCACATCTCACTAGGTGACTTCTCGTGTCTTTTCTTACATGTAATTTCACTATGGGGAAGGTTGGGAGGCTTTTTTTTAATGTGCTTGATCCTGTTCGGGCAGAAGCAGTGGCTGTCCTAAAACATACTCAGATTCTTGCAAACTGTTCTGATGATGTCGTTGGTAGATGACGACAGCATTCGTAGTTAATGAGATCATTAGTAGCAGTCCCTAGTTAAGACTGGCTGAGCTTAGGTGCTGGCCCTGCCGGGCAGCGGGAGAATGCTGCCGCTGGGCTGTTGTGCAGCGTCCCTCCAGCTGCGGGGCGCCGATGGTGACACACCCTGAGCAATGTCAAGGGCGAGCGGTGACAGGTGTGTTTGCAGCGTTCACGGGAGCACTGCCCTTCCCCTGCCCGGCTGCCGAGCGGCTCCCACTCGGCGCCTCCCGCTGCTGGAGGGACACACGCAGAGCTCGGAGGGCCCGGCCCGGAGCGGCTCCGGCGGGCGCAGCGCGGACCGCGGCTCCCGCAGCTGCCGCTGCCGCCCGGGGNCGCTCGGGTCTGGGCTGCCTTGCAGAGGAACGCGAAGCGCACCGGCAGCAGGAGCTGCCAAAGCAGGAGTCGCGTTGGTTCCCGTGAGAGGACCTGGCTGAAAGGGGACGTCGGGCGAGGCTGCGTGTATGTTTATGGAAGAAACTCAGCAGCTGCGGCTCCTTCGGACTTGCGCCTGGTCCTCTGCACAGTGGACACCCAAGCCTCGGAGATCTGCGACCGAGAAGGGAGGAAAAACCTCTTTTTGCAGCTTCATGGAGACCTGGTCAGGTGAGGGCCGAGAAAGGATTAAGCTGACTGAGAAATGTTTTGTGTAGGTTTGCGAGGCTCTGCTCACCGTGTTCCTACGCCTGTTGGCAGGACAGGCAGGGAACAGGCAGAGGTAGTAGCTGGTAGTCAGGTACCGCCTTGAGTCATGCACTTCATAAAAATTAGATAGTGGCGAAATAGAGGTTACACACCTCGTAGTTATGTGTTTTAACATGGAGGGTTTGACTGTTACTCCAGCCAGAAATATGTCCTCGTTTTCTGGGTGGAGATGTCTGTTCATATATTCTTTTGTTACGTTCTCTGTTATGGGGATTTTAGCATCCAAACAACCTGATACGTTTAAGAGGCTGTAAACAATTATTTTGAGTCAGCAAAATAAGTAAGGTGTTTTCATAATTATGTCATGTAATATTTATGTGTTAGTAATTTTTTTGCTAAGAAGAGTTGCCAGCTAAATAATCAAAGGCAGAAAGAAAGTGTAGCAAGGGTTATATAAAGAAAACTTAAGCATCAGATGCTGTGTTTTATGCCTGAAGTCAATTTAGGCTGAAAATAGATGGCTCAGGGTTTAAGGTGCATGAACTTTATGCTGTGAATGTGTTATGGATTCCTCTAGGTTTAGAAGCTCCCATTCAGTTTGTTAGGATTTAAACTTTGCACTGATTCTTCTGGATTTAAGATTCAGTTACAATATTGCCACTCCTCAGGGGCATATAATTGCTGTGGTTTTCTTATTTAAAGGCTATGCAGTAGATGCAATGCATTTTGAACAGAGCTGGCAGCTGGATTTTTGATAGTGAAATGAAAGTTACAAGTCACATGTGTCCAAACTGTGGTGTTTGTTTGCTCTGTAATGGGGTGGGAACACTTGTGGTGGGAGATGCAGAGAGAACGGGATGTGTTTAAAATTGACTGTTGGAAAAGGTTTTTCAGAACTGTTTGCCTTGCACTGGTTAGGGGTATAGGAATTAGGGATGGATTAGATAGAAATTCTGTGTGACAGCACAGATGGACACTTGAAGATAGCCGTTGAGGCAGCTGAAAACTCTGTTTGTTGCTTGAAAAGTCTGTAGGGAAGCTGGCATGTTTTGGACCCTAACAGTGAGCAGATTTTCCAGCATTTTTAAGGAAGAGCAGACTTGTTAGTGCAGATCATGAAAAACCATAGGTAAAGCTTGTAGATGTATTCAGAGAGATACATTTTGACTTTATTTAGCTTTTGAAGTGCCTTTTGTGTTTGAATTATTTTCAATCTCTCTTGTGCTAGCTAGCTGTGCCTGTCTTTGATTTGTGGCAGATTTTGCACTGGATTAGCAAATTGGATTTGCTGCCAGTCTTTTGGAAGCAAGTACTGAGCTGTAAATTATTACTTCATACTCTTGTTGCCTCTTGGTGTGTCTAGGACTTGGTCAAGATTTGTCATGAATTTTGTGAAGAGTTCTTCATTATGATGTGTCTGTTCCTTGTAATTCTCAGAGTGTGTTTGCCGCAGGAGGGATCCTTGAATTACTTCCCACTGGAGTTGTTCTTGGTAAGGAAATGGGAGTTGCCAGTATTGCTTCAGTAACACCTGTGTTAGTAACAGGAAGCAGGCCTGATGGTATCTACTTGCACGTCCATGGGAGGATGACAGAATGCTCAAGATTATCCTCATGCCCTGTTGAGATAATTCCTTCCTCGAACAAACTTTACCAATTACTTCAGTAATGTGTTCACAATACAAATTACTTTGTTAAATATCTCATCACAACTTACCATAAGTACATGCATCTCCCAGACAGCTTCTGAATTCTTCACCCTTTTAATATCAGAAGGTAACTTTCTCTCCAAAGCATGGCAGACGTTGATTTGGCACCTGACTTGGAAGACTGAAAGCTGTATTGGAGACTAGCGGAAGCTCTTGTGTATTCAGTCTAAATATTCGGCCATGTCCTTGTGATCATTCTGTTTTCTTTTCAATTCTGTGAATTGAAGTCAGTTTCTGTAAGAACTTTTTCTTCTCCACGATGCACCTCAAGGATATTTAGCTTTCTCCAAGCCAGAGTCTATCTTTGTGCTTGTATCCCTTCATATCCAGAAATTATATCATCCTGCAGAGGGAAGGGTTAAACAAGAATTGCACGGATACCTTCTTTGGTCTGGATACTGGTCACAACAAAAATTTAAGCTGCAAAGATTTGAGAAATTGACCCTTACTTATGGAGAGCTACTGTTGCAACAGGAATAAAACTGAAACTGTTGCTCCTTCTTGTTGGCTTTTCTGTCTCCTTAAGCCTTGCGCCTGTTCTCCAGAGAGCTGCTGTGAGAAGAAGTATTCTGTCGCTGATGTGTGATACTGCTGAGGATGTCACGGGCTGTTGGTGCCACATTACAGCTGCTGTGACAGCTGTGTTCTTGCATGTGCCAGCATCCAGAGCTCATTGTGTTGAGTACAGGATGAGTTTGTACTGTTCTAATGTGATCTCCTGCCAGTTTGGGTTTCACACCACATTACTTTCTCTTGAAAGGAAAGTGTATTTTTCTACTTTACTTTAACTGTTACTTCTGGAATCTGTTGGACTTGACCAAGTTAGTGAAGAAATTCCATATGGAAATTGCCATTCCATATACAGGTTTTGGTCTTCCTTTTGCTGGCCTGTCCAAGGTTTTGTTAGTGAATCACATGGCTCTTGATGAAAACTTGGACTTGTAATCCATTCCTCCAGGTCTCCAAGAGCACTCGGGGAACTGCTCCCTTTCTCAGTGTGAGCATGGTCCATAGGCAACGGGCTCGTTTGCTCATGGCTTTATTTACAGACCCTGTGAGTGTTGTTAGTCACATGCCTGGCTCTGCCCTGGTTCCTCAGTCACAGGTGCAGCACACAGCAAAGTGCCAGAACGCAGTCAGACACCCTTTCCATCATGTCTTCATGCCTGAAATACCTAACCCTGAGCTACACCTCCTCTGCAGAGTAGCCGGTCATTGCCTCCTGTGACTTTTTGGGCGTAGATCTTCCTGTAAACTCAAAACTCTCTTGCCAGGTAGTGAGGTTTGAACAACTTGTGATGTGCAGACAGCTTCCAGAATTCAGAAGACTTTTTGGGAAAGCTCTTGTCCCGCAGCCATTGCCCATCAAACCTAGCTGGGGCAATAGAATGGGCTACTCATGTGATTGGTTTTCAGATAGGAATGGTGCTGTGGCACTAGAGGTGCATTTATAGAGGATTGGGCTTGAATAGATGTGGCCACCAGTGTTCCTTTAGTACATGGCTTTCATAGAAAAGAAACAAAACCAAGGGTGTTGTTTGATGTCTTCAAAGAGCAAATCAGTTTGATTTATATGGACAAGAAGGAAGATTAAGGTTTTTCGAATTAGCATATTGAAACCCTGCAGCATTAATTCTTCCTGAAGTATAAGATGAGAAGAGTAAAAAAGGAAAAAAGCCGATCTCATCTTCAGAGGGATAAGTATGGTGCAACAGAGTTATCCAGCTTTTTCAGGAGGGTAAGCCACAGCACTGTACCTCAGAAAGTATTGAGGAACCTGTACAACTTTGACTTATGTGCTTTTCCTATGATACAAATTATCCCTCTACTTCATTACTGTTCTTCCTGAATTCTGAGATGCAGATGTGTAATTCAGTGTGTACTCAAAAAAGCCTCAGTCCATTCAGCAACCAAATAATAAAGTTTGAGTGGTTTTTTTCTTGGGAAGTCTAGATGCAGACTACTTGATATGTTCTTTTTGTGAGTGGCACTCAAGCATTTAACATTCCTATGGCATGGGTCACATGCTGGACAGGCTGTTTCCTGGCAAGCATAAGGCTTTATAGCAGAGTAGGAGTCTAGAGGTAGCCAAGGGAAACTTGGGCAACACAGGTGGAGACCCAGTCAAATCTCTCATTCTTTGATTCTGTGCTGAAGAGTATACAGGATGTCGGGTGTACTGTATTGGAAGTCAGCATTGTTCAGTGCAATCTATTATTTATTCATTCCAGTTTCTAATAGCTTGCCTGTTAGAGGCGACAGATACACAGCTTTGTAATTTCCAAGATTACCTCATAAAGCTCTTTTGAAAGTTTGGAGTTGTGTTCACTGGTATCTGTTTCTATAACAAACTATATTAAGTGATAAGGTAAACCTCAGCTACATATTTGTACATGTGCTTGGCTCTGAGCTTGTAAATCTTGACAGACAGTCCTAAAAAAGGCTGAGATCCTTCATTTCAACTTGAGAAATCTCTGCAAAGAAAGAAGAATTGATGGCATTTAGCTCTTTTGAACAAATCTCTTGTCCCGTGTCAGTCTTACAAAACAGGCAAAGAAACAGCATTTAATAAGTCAGCTTTTCATGCTTATTGTGCAGAAATTCCATCTTAGCTGACATCAGCTTATCAGTGAATAGAAGGTTCAAGAGACAATTTCTGAAGAGAGAGGAAAGGGGTTATTTGATGTGCAGCCTTCTGGCTAGTGAGTAGATGTATTTCTGTGTAAAACAAAAGCAGGGAGCAGACTTGCCCTAAACAGGCTTAGCAAGCACTGAGCAGTAAGAACTGGTTTTCTGGGTCAGCTGCATATCAACAACATTGCCTTTTCAGGCTACAGACTTTGTTGTTTTGTACCAGAACTTTGAGAGTAATCTTTCTTCTGACCCAGAGGTCCTGTATGTGAAGTGAGAGTTGCAATATATCTGCTTGAAATATCTGAGATCGTTTTACTCTTTGAGATGTGTCTTGATGACTCCAAAGGAAGCCTGGATGATTAGGTACTTGTAAATGGTGCATGTTTCATGAAATCAGTCCTGCCTTAATTATCTGATGACATTTGTAAAGCTGTCAGTAATAGTGGAAATACTCTGATATAATCACTAAAAAGAATCAGAAATGTTTTTATTCTTGAGAAAAGGTGAGAAGTGGAAGAGTTGGGTACACACAGCAATGAAATGTTTCCCATTAAGACATGCAGTATAAATGATGTATGCAAGTCAGCAAAGTTTAGTGGAAAACAGGTCCTACCTAGCAAACTTGATCTTGATGGTTCGAAATTTCAAGCTTGGCTGACAGAGGCATTAGTCATTTGTTGCAGTGAGATGGTGGACTGGGCTCTGAGCAGCCTGTTCCAGCTGAAGATGTCCCTGTCCATGGTGGGATGGTTGGAGTAGATGACCTTTAAAGGCTCTTCCAACCCAAAATGCCTTTGGTTCTGTGTTCTGATGTCATGGGGAGGAAAGCAATGCACAAACCAGTAAAACTCATTGGCTAGTCTCTTAAAAACTGGAAACTGTTATTCAGTGTAAGCATCTTGCTCTGGGTGAGGAGCTGGTTAGCATATGTTTGAAATACGAAACGTAAACTCACATTGTTTAGTTTGCTCTGTTAATAACATGTGGCTAAAAGGTAAGAACTCAGGAGGGCATGAATGGAGGGAGTGATGGGTACTGAGAAGCCAGTGCAGCAGGTTGCTCTGGATGGTTTAGCATGCAGTATTCTATGGAAAACACTGGTTTTCAGTATCACTAGGTATATTTATGTAAAAGACAAGTGTACTAAATGCTGCAAAGGAGAGGAAGGAGGCTGTAAGTTGGCAAAAGATGCAGTTCAGGAGGTCTTGTGCATTGGAGGGATATGAGTCGAGAGCAGGTTTGATCCAAGAACATAAAAGTGTTTGAGTAAAACCAATGTGTATGTGTGGTTTTGTGTAGCCAGTGCATGGGTACAGGGAACAATCATGTTGGTGCTTACAGAGTAGGGATAAACTAAAAAATTTGGTGGTAAAAATCCTTTTGAATCAAAGTAGACCCACTCTACTGCAAGAACAGTTTTTAAAGCACCTTGCACCTTGTCTTGAAGAGGAAGTTTGAAATGTTTGGTGGCGTAGTTTATAAACTCCTCTTTAAAGAAGAGGCGACAGTTGAGATCCAGTGACTAATCTGAAGCCAGGCACTTTTAGACTAAAAATGGAGATTTTTAATGGTGGATAATGAGTGGACCATTGGAACAATATATTTTAACTCCTACCTAACATTTTCAGTTCTTAATCTTTTACACTAATTTTTTTTCCTAAAATAAAACTTGTAATTTAGCAAGAAACTCTGTTGTTTTTATTGAAAAAAACCCCACAATTCAGGGACTCTGGGAAAAGTGAGACGAGAGGATCAGAAAACCCATCTTCCTTTCTGAATGTACTAAAACTGGTGTTTCACAAGAACTTTCTCTTACTGCTGTTTATTCAAGCTAGCCACTGAATCCTTCCTGTGTTCTGCCATAGTTCTAAAAAGTCCTTTTAAATGTACTCGTTGAGTTAACTTGTCAAAGTGTAAGAATTTAGCCACTGATGTGACCTGAAGAGGGTAGGAAATTTGTCTTTTTTTTTTTTTTTAAGTAATTCTTCATGAGGATTCTTCAAATGCTTTGCTCCAAGCTGCATTTGGAAGAAAAATTTAAGAGTCCTTTTATATTTTTGAGGCATTATACATAGGGTTTTTTAATTACTTGGCATCTGCTCTTTTGTACAGTATATCTGGTTTTGCATCTTGTCATGGATTCTTCCTGGTGCTCCTTAAATCATGGAATGGAAATACCATGAATTGTGTGGCTTATGCCAATTGCTTTTCCTCTGTGTTTCTCTTCTGCAATGTAATTCACAAGTGCTGCAGTTCTTAAGTGCTGCTTGTTAAGCAGGGAGCAGAGACCCAAGGGTATGTGCTTGCCAGCCCTTTTCAGAGGAGCAGAACAGATGGTGTGTCAGTATTCCTCACACTTTAGCTGCACTGAGTCTTGTTTAACCTTTTTTTTACTTTCTCAGACTTCTTTCTTGTATGTTTTGACAGGAGGCTGGAGCCCACAGAAAAACCCCTTCAGATTGTGTATGACTACTTGGCTGGGTTGGGTTTTGATGATCCTCTCAGAATGCAGGAAGAGGCAGCAAACTCTGATCTCAGCTGTATGATTCGCTTTTACAGTGGTAAGAAATTGTGTGTGCACACACTGTCACTGTTCTGTAGCTGTAACTATGAGTTGGAACTCACTAAATCCTGTTGGGTTTATAGAGGCCTACATCAAGCACCTGCTGCTCCAGTAAGCATTTCTTAAAATAAAACATTTTCAAGATTAACAGGAAAAAAAATCACGCTTCTGTAGTTTTGATCCTGTCTATTACTTGAGAAAAGACAGGTCCACAGGAAGGCACAAGATTGCTCTTTTGTCTTTAGCTTCAAATATTGCAACTGATGACTTAAGAGCTCCCACTGGGATCAGAAACACATGGCAGTTCCATTTAGATGTGCACGAAGATTATATTTACAAAAAGCATATGGATATGGGCAAGGAATGTCCTGGTCAAATATCTCCACAGCCTTTAAACAGTGAAGAGTGAAGGTGCCAGCTGGTTAATAATAATGCAGGCTGCCATCAGAAACCTAGGGCACTGGATTACAGAAGTGAGACTTTGGAGTATGGGCTGTTGAATTGGTTTGGACAGGACACAGTATACCCCAGGAGCCATAGATAACAGGCATAGGCCTGTGGGCATATGGTGCTAGCAGCCAGAAAGGGAATTCACCTAAGTTAAGAGGATATATAAAAGAAATGAGGGTGAGGAAAGATAATAAAGAAATTATTTTCTTACTTGTAAGTACTTCCCCTGTGTATTTTTTGCATTTCAGGGAAAAAAAAATCAAAGTACTTTTAATGGAAAATTGTTCTTGCATAGTGGATCTGGGCAGCCAGGCTAAGCTGCTAGCCATCTTTTGTTTATTCAGTGTCAAAAAAATGCATTGTTAAGAAATCAGCTTCTTCCCCCTACTGTCTGACCAAACTCCTTCTGGGAGCCAAGTGTAGAACGGGCAAAACAGAGTATATACTGTATACACTGTACATATGCAAATGTGTGTGTGTGTGTATTTTTATATATATATATATATATCTATGCAAAACATGGAGTGGTAACAGATGGAAAGAAGTGTGACATGCGTAGGCTGGATTTTTGGGGCAAGGAAGAGGGAGTCAAAAGTCACTTCAACTGGAAGGGGTAGAGGCATCAAGGACAGGGGTATGGAGAACTTTTGAGGAAAAAATGAAAGCTTGGGTATGTCAAGCAGGAACTGCTGAGAATAGAAAATGTAATTGAGTAGTTTCAGTCAGCATGGGTGGCTGGTGTGCTTAGAAGAAGGCTGTGAAGGAAGAAGTATAAGGGTTGAGTGTTCAGGAGACCTGTTTTAAGGAAGTACAAGCAAATGCTGACAAAGTGATTCCCAAAGCTAGGGGAGGAGTTAGAGGGAATGCTATGGAGGGTGATAGGATAATTTTGCAAAGCCTGCAGCTGAGAACATAAGGGAGGAAGTAATGGATTTTGCCCAGAGAAACTTTACTTAGAATCACCGCATCACAGACTGGTTCCGGTTGGAAGGACCATCTAGTTCCACCCTCCTGTCATGGACAGGGGACACATTCCACTGTCCCAGGTTGCTCCAAGCCCACCCAGCCTGGCCTTGGACACTTGCAGAGATGGAGCAGCCGCAGCTTTTCTGGGCAACCTGTGCCAGGGCCTCCCCACCCTCCCCAAAAAACATTTCTTCATTATGTCCAGTGTAAACTTGCCTTCTTTCAGTTTAGAAACATGACCTATTGTTGTGCCACTCAAGAAAGGTCTTCATAAAATGTCTCTCTATGTCTTTCTTACAAGCTGCTTTTATGTATGGGAAAGCTGCAAGAAGGCCTTCCCAGAGCCTTCTCTTCTCTGGGCTGAACAACCCCAGCTCTCTCAGCTTGTGTCCATAGGAGAGGTGTTCTGGCCACCACCTGACTGTTTCCATGGCTGCCCCTTGACCCACTCTAGGATAGGTGTCATGGTTTTGGGGCAGAGAGGGAAAATGGGGGGTAATGTAGTAATGCTTGGAATAGTGCTGCTGTGGCAGTTAGTAGTAGGATACCACTTTTAGACCCATAATAATGTTTCCCTACAAGTGTGGGACTGGTCTTTATCAGCTTGGTGAAATTAAAGCAATTTTTATTGTGCATGCTTATAGTTTCTCACCAGTAAAGGACATCTTATGTCAGACTTTATGTCCTTGAAACAAAACTCTTGTAAATAAACTACTAAATGTTTCAGCTAAATTCAGCCAGATATGGACATCAGGACAATGCTTTAGATTTGGCAAGCTGAAGATCCTGCTGTCTAACTGAGAAACAATTTTGCAGCTTGCGTTAGTAGTTAACTGTTTGCTCCTGATAAATGTTTGGAGTATTGTTTCCTTATTCAAGCTTGTTGTGTGATCAATGTGACCTGCTTTCTCCACATAGCATCAGTTTGAATATCCAGTGCAGCACCCCAGCAGGAGTGCCAATCAGCTCTGAAGTAGCTCAAACCCCTTTATATTCTACCAGTATCTCTTTCAGTTAGAGTGTTGTGGGCTCCAAATCCTATGTAACCCCAACTCCAGAAGTTGAATGATTGACCTTGAGTGTGGCCAGTATGGCAGCAATTGGCAGCAGTCTGACTCCAGTCCAGTCTGAGTGGGTCACAGTGGCTTGTCACAGGGGTGGAGTAGCCACAAATAGTTGCTTCTCCCTAAACAAGACCTGAACCTCATTCATGGTGCCTAGCAATAGGACCCCACTGGTTTCAACATCCCAAGGATATTCAAAATTCCCAAATGCTGTAGTAATTAACCTGGAGGAAAAAAGGAGGATGTGGGAAGTGTCCACTCCCTAGGTGGGCTCTCTGAGAAGCCATTGATATTTTCCACTAAATGGCACCAGAGCACAGAAGTAAGGGCCATGCTGAGCAGACAGACCAGATTACAAAATACAGCACCATAACCTTAACCCAACCTTTACAGCAGATGAGGTGTTACATAATGCAACCTTGAGAACAAATGCAACAAAATCAAGCAAACAAATCAACATTGTGACCAGCCACTGTTAAACCAATACAATAAATGCTTATAGCAAATTTGTTTTAACACACTCTAGTCATATCTATCTCTGCCCTTTGTGCACCAGGTCTGGCACCTAAAAGGACTGTTGTGGTTTAACCCCAGCCAGCCAATAAGCACCACTCATCTGCTCACTCATACTCTGCTTCCCCCATGGGATGGGAAGGAGAATGGGAAAAAGGTGATACCTGTGGACTGAGGATGGTTTAATAATTGAAATAAAGTAAAATAATAATAATCGTAAGGAAAAGGGAAATAACAAAGTGGGGGGAATAAAACACAGGTGATGCACAATACACTGCTCATCACACTGACTGGTGCCCTTCCTCTAGCAGTGCTCAGTCCTTCTGTCCCAGTTCCCTCAGTTTGTATACTGGGCACGATGTTCTATGGTGTTCTTTGCTAATTTGGATTGGCTGACCCAACCACACTCCCTTGCAGTTTCTTGTGCACCTGCTTGCTGCAGAGAATGGGACACTGTAAAGTCCTTGACTTGGGTGAGCACTGCTGAGCACCAACCAAAACAGCAGTGTGTTATCAATATTATTCTCACACTGAAGACAAAACACAGTCTTGTTCCATCTGCCAGGAGGAAAATGAATTCCATCCCAGGCAAAACCAGGACAGTCATTGTCAGGGAAAGAACTTCCTATGTAGCTGATTTTCTAGGCCTTCCTTGAAAGCCCAGTAAAAGCCACTTATTTAACATTTTCTGTGGCTTTAGCTGTCTCAGCGAGAGATTAGAGTTGCTTTTCTCTTGCATTTGAATGAAAGATATTTGGCAAGCACGTGGGTTTGCTAAGGTCTGTAACTACCTGTAGATTAAAAAGACTGTGTGGTAACCATTCTGAAGTTGTTGTGGGAGGCACAAACGGTGCTCCTCAGCCGTTCATGTGCTGACTTAGAATGTTGCTTGTCCTCTGCACAGGACTTTTTTTTTAAGTGCAATTTGTCTGCTTGTTCTCTACAACAACTGGTTTTGCATGTTCAATCTGTGTTATTTGTTCTCACAGATGAGAATGAAGAACATGTGGAGAGTTAATGCTAATGTCCCCTTTTCCTTCAGAAAAGCCATGTCAAGTGGAACAGTTGGATCGCATCCTGCTCTCCGGAGTCTATAACGTACGCAAAGGAAAGACCCAGCTGCACAAGTGGGCAGAGCGCTCAGTCACTCTCTGTGGTACGTGCCTCATTGTGTCCTCAGTGAAGGACAGCCATGCAGGGAAGATGCACATCTTGCCTCTCATTGGAGGGAAGGTAAGGCTTGGTTTTGCTCAGTTCCCTGTAGCCTGGGAAGGACGAAGAAGTGTTAGTGATGGGAATTGTCCACAAGAGATTAATGTAGGCTTTTGTAACAGATTACTGCATTAATGTGCCCAACCCCTTTCTACTTGCTTTGCTTAGGTAATAGTCTGAAGGCTAATAAAATGAAGAGACACTAGTTCAGCTTTGACAGCAGTAGCCAATGTTGTGAATGGGCAGTCTGGAAATTACTACTTCTTGTATCCATTTTAAGCAGGATTTACTTCTGTGTTTTTCTGCAGTGACTTTGGAGCTGTATTTTCAGCAAAATGCAGCGTTACTGGTGGTCAGTAATACTTCACCCTAGACTTCAGGTCAATTTTAATTGCTGGTGCTTAGGCAGACTGTTGTTGTCAATTCTCCTTTTGCAGGTGGAGGAGTTGAGACGTCGGCAGTACACCCTTGCTTTCACGTCCGCTGGAGCACAAGCTCAGACTTACCACATTTCCTTTGAAACGCTGGCAGAGTGCCAGCGGTGGCACCGGCAGGCATCCACGGTGAGGCCATGGGGACAGTGTGGTTTGGATGGTGGGTGCAGGGTACACCACAGGAAGGGTTTTCTGATGCAGGCTTGGTCTGCAGTCAGCGATGAAGCTAGGATGCTGGAGAAAATACCCAGGACACTTTCCAGCTTTCTTTATTTCCTTCGTGCCCTGGAGCAAAGAGATTTTTTCCTGTTAGTCTTCTCTTTTTCTCTACCTGTGCAGCAACGTCGAGCAGTAGTTCTGTGCTGCTTTAACTACGAGACTAATTTAATCACAGGTCACTATAGCAAATCGCAGGGACTAGCCGACTTTACAGCCATAGAAACTTACAGATTGCATTTGTTGCTGTACTTGAACATACCTGAAGTATGAGCTGAACATTCACATGGCTACCCTGATAGGTTTGAGTTACAGAGAGATTGTAGGTCAGCAAGGATATTATGAAATACAAAATGAGTTCAGGATAAAGCCAGTCATAAAATGTCAAATTGAGCACCAAAAACCTCAAACCGAAACATACTTAACGAAAGGACATCTGAGATTTGCAAAGACTTTATGAAATGTTGCAAACCCGTGATTTATAAAGCCTTTTTGCAACAAGTTATGCTTCAAATTTTATACCCTCAACAAGCTAATAAAAGAAAATAGTAGCTAAAACTCCAGAAGAAGCAGCTAGGCCAGCCAGAGGTTCTGTAAACCTCAATGAACTGAACTGGAAAATTAACTGCTTTCTGTTGCTTCTTGCACCTTTGGAAGGCACTTGGAGATTATGCTTTCTCAACAGAGTTCCCTGAAAGCTCTGTTTTCCTCTATTACCTTGGCTCTCTTACAGCCTAGCCTTTGGGCACTGTGCCCAGTGCACATACAGAGCAGGGCTTTGTGTGAGTCCTGGCTGATATCCAGCTATGCATCCTTGTGAGGGATGTAGCAAAGGACACAGGCTTGTACTTCATGGACTCCCATGTCCTGCATGGACTCTACCTGGTAGGTACAAGGGGTTCTTTCATGTTCTTGCAAATTGTTTACTACTTGTATTCTTTGGCCTTTCATTAGACTTCTGGAGAAAATTTCTTGCACAGCTGCAGCTTTTTCTCTTTCTTTTCAGATTGTGTCTATGAGATTTAGCATGGTTGATCTTTCATGCTACAGCCTTGAGGAAGTACCAGAGCACCTCTTCTACAGTCAAGATATCACCTACCTCAACTTACGCCACAATTTTATGAGAACAAGTGGAGCAGGGAGTCTTGACTCTCTTTGCAGGTCTGCAAAGAATCATTTTTCTTCTACATTTGGAGTCTTTGACATGTGGATACAGGAATGAAGTATTGCCTGTTCTCTTGGGGATGGTAAAAAAATTGATCTTTAGGAAGCTCTAAAAAGTGAGGGGGTTGGAAGCAGAACTGGGCAGCACAAGCAGGAATAAACTTCCAACATTTTATAGTATTCATGAGCTCCCTTCCACAGATTCTGTGCTAACTCTAATTTGAGATAAGCCTTGTGGGGTGACATGCCATTTGTATGGACAAGATACAGTAGTAATATTACGCAGTTTGCTAAGCAGAGAACATCTTGTGATATAAAATAAAAGGCAAGGAAAAGCATAATGCTGCTATTGTGAATAAGTGTTTGTAGTGTTTGTAGGAAGAAGTTCAGGTCTGAAAAACCCTGTTTTGGCAAGTTCTTAATCTGTATTTGGAATTGGCAGAGGGCCTGTGAGACTCCAGCTTTGCTTTGGAAACTTGTGATGATCTGCTTTTAAGAGAGTAGCAGTTGTGTGATGGTATGGAAGCATGATGTAGTCATCTTAGGTAAGTGAAGGAGTCTTACAAAAACATTTTTAAATTAATTCCCCAAAATCCTAAAAATTTAGGGGGAGATTAGTCTGTTGATACGTATATCAGCCATGCTAAATAGAATTCAAGGAGTTGCTCTATGAATTTTGAAAGCTGGTAGGAAGCCTATAATAATATTGTCCGATGGCTCTGTTTGGAACACATTGTGCCCTAAGAAAAATGTATTTAGGGGAAACTTTGCAAAACTGCTTTTTTGTTGTTTGTTTAGTTTGGTTTGTTGTTGTGGTGGTTTTGAGGTTTGGTTGTTCTTGTCATTTTCGTTTTGTTGGTGTTTTTTTTTTTTTTCTGCAAGGTGAGGTGGGGCAGCAAGGAGTGTATTTTTGTTTTCTTTGTCTCCAGGGGCCTACTACTGTGCTATTTCATTTTTCTTCCTATAGAATAATGAGATGTCCAGGTATCTGTAAGAATATGCAGTGAAAGAAAAATTGCTCACTTCTGGGAATTCTTTGCAGTTTCATTGAGAGCCAGAGTCTAGTCTGGTTTTCCAAACTTGTTTAAACTTTTTCTAGTGCTGAATTGTAATAGATTCTGTTACTGGAGAAGCTGCTTAAAATAATTTAAGATTTTGCCTTCTACTTGTCTCTTCAAATACATTGTATGATTTTGAAAAGCACATCAGAACTTTATTTTCTAAAATGTAGTATCCTTGGTTCACAGGATCAGCAAAGGGGCTTGAAATTTCTTTTGACCTTGTATGTAGTCAACAAGTAATCTGACATGTCAGAAACTCAACTCTTTCCCTGGCAGTGACTATGTCTGATGAAGCTGAAATCCTCAAACAAACAAAAGCCATAAAAGCTCTCAATAAACAGGTAGCATTAGGTAGCCCCCATAAGGCTGCTCATTGCCCTTGAAAAGATTTTCTCGCTGAGTTTTTTAGGATGTTTCTAAGATTACAGCACCACAAGAAGATCCTTGCTCACTTGCAGTAGGTGCTCTCAGTGCCTCGAGACTGTCAATTCCCAACAGCAGAATTTTTCACAATGATCAGATCTCTTCCTCTGAGCAACTTTCAAGCTCTAGGAGTCTAATTACCTATAACTATAATAATGGAGCGAAAATAATTAGCTCAAGGGAAAATGTTAAGCAAAGGGTATTAAATAACCCTACCTGCTTTTTTACATCTCCTAGTTTACTTTTTATGTATTGTCCTGCCTTTCAAGTATCTCCCTTGTCTGAAAAACACTGAGGTCTGGGCTTCATTGTTATGTGTGTGTGCATTCACGTGTATCCATCTGCATGTCTTTTGTCAGCATTCTAGCTAGTTGATACAGAAATTTGTGCTGGTGTGCTATGGTGGCAGAACAGGATGTGTAAAACTGGAAATATTTCAGGGCAGCACCAGTTTGGGCTGCTAAACAGAGGATGGTCATGCTATGGAAGATTCACTGCTGTGTCTCCATACCTCTCAGTATGGCCTGTGAGAGCACAGACCAAAACCTGAGGAGCCTCAATGATTCTGGGATCTTTATCCCCTATAATACCTGGTTTATATATACAGCTTGAATGAGAGTTGCATTTCTGTTTTCAATTCCTGCATCACTACATGAGCTTACTGAGACAAAGAAGAAGGAACAGAAGGAGAACTCAAAAGGCTTTTGAGTATTGTCCTCCCCACTGAGTATGGAAGTCTGCTTGAGGAATCTCAGGCCAAGCTGTGTACCAGTTTCCCTTCAGCTTTTGGAAGCTTTAATGCCCCTCTGATGCTTGCTGTGATATTTGCAGAGGGATGAATTCTAAACATTAGTTGTGGTGTTGTGTTTAATGCTGTGTCTCTCAAAGCAGCTTCTCACCACACTGTTAGAGAAAACGCTGCTCAGCACTAAGAACAAGTGTAACAAAAGCCATTGCAGAACTCCTGAGAAAGCAGTTTCATTAAAGTGTTTGCTGATTTCAAACCCTGAGAGCTGTGACCTGTCCTAAATCTCTTAAAGTTGAACCAGCTCATGAGATAGTTCAAATTTTTAGGTTCATCCTCATTGTTTTCTTCTTTTCCAATACTGTGGTGGACTTCTGTGTGCAAGTTTCTGATTCTTGTATCATTGTTAGGTCTTTGCATTATCTAGTGTGTTCCTTTGAGGAAGGCTTTTACCAACACAGCATCTTTTTCTCTTTGGCTTTCAGTTGCAGTACAAGAGAGTCTGTGGCTGCAGCAAACAAAAATGCCTGTGCCTTTGTTTATATGATGGGCTGCTCAAAGCAGACAACCCATGTCCGGATTTCAGCTATGTTCCCTCTTTCAAAAGAACAACATCCCCCAAGGTTATAAAGCAAAATGGAGAAATATAATGCATAGTTCCTACACAGATCTTTGCAAGTATTTTGAATCCGAAAAAAGGTCACTGTAAAGAAGAAAACAACTCCAAAACCTTTCAGTCTTATATTTCAAGACGTCTCGAGCTAGAAGTAATATTCTCCCTCAAGCTAATTAACCTTGGTTTTGTTACCTGTACTAAAACATTTGCTTCAAAATAGGACCTACTCACCAATGCCTGGGAAAAGTCTGGTAGGTGAGGCAGATGAATAACTGTGTATTTCCAAGAAGTAGTTCCCTAGTACATGAAATTTGCAGTTATCTCATAGAAGTGAGATATTAATTTTCCCACTGAATTATTTTCTGATGGTTCCAGTATGGAAAGAAGAGGCTGTTACTTGGGGAACAATACTTTTGCTTCCTGTAGAAGAAGGCAGGAACTCTTGGAGGAGAACCCTGCTGTATCTTACCCCAGCCACACTAAGTTCCTTCTCTCTCTTTGGACCTAGCATGGTGATTGAAGGAGCTGGGAATAGGTAACCATTTCTCAAGCACTGGTGGGACTGCAGTGACTGTGGGGCTATCTGCACTTGGGGCAATACTGGGATGCAGTCTGCTGAGCAAAGGGCACTGTAGTTGTGCAATCTTGTTCAAGGACCTCTGGGTGCAGGGCTTGGGCTTGCCCAGCATGAAGTAAGCACTTTCCCATTTCTCCCTTTTACAGCTTGGTTTGTATTTCTGTTGCACCCAGCTTGGGAAGGGGATTTCCCTGTTCTGTTTTATTCTCTGAATAGTCCCAGTGAATGTTTCCAGCTCCTCTTTTCCCAAGCTATGTGATTGTAGACTCTTACTGTAATTAATTCTTTGAAGGTAAATTTTTTGAACTGAGCATTTTAGTCTCCTTAATCTTAGTAACTGACAGTCACCAGGACAAAGCTTGTCAAGTTGAGGTAGAAGGTTGTTATCGGTTCCTGCAGTAAACCCATGGTATTTGATCACTTTCAACATGACCACTGAGAAAAAGTTCAATGACTTAAAACCAAATTTATGCAGGAACTCCTGTAATGAGTTAGCTGACTGTATCACCAGTGTACAAAGACTTAAGAATTCTTTATGACTGGTTCACGTATTTTTGCTTTTAGATCATGTAGGTTTGTGAATTAACTAATGTTCTTGCTAATAGGTTTTCTCAGCTGAAGAGTCTGAACTTGTCTCATAATAGACTGGGAGAGTTTCCTGTATCACTGTGTGAGATCTCTACTCTGACAGAGCTTAATATTTCCTGTAATGGACTTCATTACTTGCCAAGTCAGATTGGCAAACTGTTGAAGTGAGTATGTTCTTTACATCTGTGGTCATAAATATCCTTGGTGCCTCACCTGAGCACTACTGATGTGCAGGTACTGTTTCTGAAAGTGTGGGTTCTAGGGCAGCCTGTTTTGCCCATGAAGGTTGAATGATTAATTTGACTCCAGCAGAAGGTCAAGAACTAAGATGTGTAATCTCTTAGTCAGTACTATTAAAACATTACAGCTGCTGGTGGAGAAAAGATGAGGAAACCTGATGCAGACGAAGCACTGAAGGCAATTGCATTGTTTCTCAAATAAGCCTATGGCATTTTTCTGCACCTGCAGAGTTGTCTGACTTTCTGCATTTATTATTTGACTTTAATATTTTCAGTACTGATGCAATTTCTATTGAAGTTTTAATTTATTATAGAAAATTTTTCTGTGGTAACTTCTCACGGGAGTCTAGTGATTTTTGTCAGCACTGGCATATTTGATTGTGTTCTACAGAATTGGCTGCTTTTTGTATTTTAGAGGATTTTAACAGGAAAATACTTGAGCAATCCCTTCTGAAAATTTTGTCTTAAAGTGTTTGCACTTTCCCCAGTAGCTACCCCAAATGCATAAGAGCTTAAGCTTAGGTAAATTTAATTGCAAGACTGTTATTACATTTGTATAGATAAACATCAATATTGAACTGTTGGTTTATTGTAGCCTGCTTTTCCTCCAGCTTGTATCTTTAAAAAAGGAGTGTCTGCAGCCACACTGGATGTGAGCAAGTAATTTCCGGAATGATCTTTTAGCCATATGCAGACTCTGAGGAAGAAGCTGTATGTAGGCTTACACTTTCAGGAGGTATACAGCTTAGTTACGGGTTCACTTATCTTGATGACTCCTTGAGCCCTTATTCATAAGAACTTTTTGTGGCCTCAGATTTCACTTCTACCACCATTAATCACAGAAAGGTCTCTGTTGGAACATAATCATAATAAGGGAATTGGATATTTGGGATCTGAGTCTCAAAAGCCATACAACTTTTGAAAGAATTCATCATGCAACAGAAAGCTACCTTATTCTTTTCTGAGTGTGTGTTGGAATGGACAACTAGAGTGTAAAAATCTTCTACCAGTGCATTAGTGCGGTAGGAGGTGTGATTAAACTGTGCCATTTGTAGAAAACCAAATAATTAAGTAAATATCTTTCATTTACAACATATAAGTACTAATTTGTATTTTGCTTGTGTTAATTTACAATCTTTGGTACAACTGGAAGCTTACCTCCAAAATAATTAAGAACTATTTGATATTGCATATATGCAGTTCCAAGCCTATTACATGTGTGATAAAAGTACTTCAGTAACTTTACGTGTATAGGAATAAAATCAGCTGTTAGGTACCTTTAAAAATAACCACATTGAGACCAGCTAACTACACGAGAAAATTCACTGAAAATACTGAATGTGATGTTCACTACTCTTTGCAGAATTATTTTCTTTCTCTTTTTCACTGTTGCAGTATCCAGACCTTCTGGCTTGATGGCAATTTCCTCACATCCTTACCAGAAGAGATGGGAAACCTGAAGCAGCTCAGCTGTCTTGGGCTTTCCTTCAATAACTTCTGTGAACTGCCAACAATTTGTGAGAAACTTGTCACCTTAGACAAACTAGCCCTGGCAGGGAACTTGCTAGAGACCCTCGACCTGACAGTGCTGAACCGTATGAGTCACATCAAAAGTGTGGACCTGAGGTAAGGGATGAAACTTGCAAGTGTCTATAAAACAGATTGCTACTTTCCATTTACAGCAGAGGATCTGTGTAACTTCTGGTATGTTTTGCAATAAAATAGGTTCTGTTTTTTCTCATACTGATTCTTTAATTTTTATGGAGTTCTGTTTCTATGGGTGTGCAGAATCCACTTGGAAAAGCAAGTTTAATTGAGCAGTGCTTGATGCTGAATATGACCCAGCCCTCTAGTTTCCTCTTGTGATTTTCTGTTACCTTGAGCTTTCGTAGCTCTTTGATCTCTCCTTCCCTTTTTTTGCCGAGCTGCCCCAGAGATGTGATTCTGATTCTCCAGACTGCCAACTGCAGATCTCTCAGAAAGGGACAAAGAGTTTTTTATGTGTGGCAAGGCAGTCTAGTATCTGTTCTCTGCGTTAGATTCCTGTGTCCATGCAGAGTAGCTGGCCCTTGGCCTGGCTTCTGTTTTCTAGACTGGATCTTTCTTCAGAATCTCTTAAGAATTTGGGAATCATTAAACTGGTTACATGTAGCAGTGTAGGCAAAGGAAATGTTTTTGTTTGTATTCACTGCCTGAAATTCACCATTGCTTGTCACACATTTCATTCACTGTGCTCACCTTTGGTGTTAGCCTTCACCAGAATTCTTCCTTTCCTCTTCTTTCTTCTCTCTTCTTACTGGTGTCCAATGTTCAGTGTCCTATTTTCTGACTTTTTAACTCATCTCTGAGTGTTTAGGCTGAACAACCTGAAGAGAGCAGCAGCTGACACTCTGGAGGGGAACAAATCTGTGGCTTACATGGATTTACGAGACAATCAAATGACAGATCTGGATCTGAGCACCTTGGTCAGCCTGGAGCAGCTGCACTGCGAACGGAATAAGCTGAGAGAGCTGACGCTGAGCGGCTTCTCCCTTCGGGCCCTGTATGCCAACAACAACTGTATGTCTCTTTGTCTTCTTCACCTGCCTTTTCCGTTTAAGCCCTGGGAGCAAAGGAAACCAGCCTTTTGCCCTCTCTCATGCATTAAAAAAATACTTAAGCTGATGTTATTGTGGTGAAACTGTATGTGATGGGTCCTCTGAGGTTAGCTCCTGTGGATCACATATGCATGTGTGTACACAGGCTGTGTAACAGTGTGGAGGTTGTCGTATTATGTCAAAGGAATTCATCTTCCATTGAGATCTGTTTGGGAGCCCACAAATAAAAGTACAATTCTCTTTTTCTGGTGCTCCACACGACAGATGGAGAAATGGGATAGTGAGACATTGTAGTGCCATATGACAGATGTATGAAGTGTGAGCTCTGTTGTTGGAAGGATCAATGCGGACCTTGAGTCTCCATAAAGAAAGACTATGAGTCTCATTTGATAGCTAAGCTGCTTCTCTGTGCTGTTTTCTCTCCAAAGCTCTGCAATCGTACTTACTTGCTTTACTTCATCAGGTCTGACAGCTGTCAATATTTATCCGGTTCCTGGTCTACTGACATGTCTAGAACTCTCTCGGTAAGTGATCATACACAACAGAATTTAAAGCAAGTATCTGGACACTTTTGCTTTTTTCTGCAAAATTTTCTAGAGGTTTTAAGGGTTTCAAACAGTTGAGAGCAATTAAACACAATAGAACTGGAAAGCCCAGCACTAAACAATGATGAAAGTGTCCCAGACCAGAAGCCCTTCTGAACCAGTATGACCTTTTCAGGTGACTTTGCTGTCCTTCAGCTGTAGGCTGTGATCAGAAGAAAGAAAGCCAAGCAGGCACCACTGAAATTGTGGCAGCTTACTGAACTGAATGGTGGGGGAGATCTGTGGATCAAATATTTAGAGTAGCTGCCAGTGATCTCTGCTGTTGGTTTCATTGCCTGCTTCTGCTCTTGGCACAGCATTGTGAGACCTGTAAGATAGGATGTCCTGCCAAGTCATGAACCAGCTCAGTTTGCATTAGCCATGAGATAAATTCCACATGACTAACTCAGATGCTGTTCATTTTTTACCTGCTTCTTTTGGTTTGGCTGTCACTAAAATCATGCAGCATTCAGAGTCTGTTCCATATGGAGTGCTGGTTTCTAGCTTTTCCCACTTGCTTTTCTCAGCAATCAACTACACTGTGTCCCAGACTGGGCCTGCGAAGCAAAGAAACTGGACGTTTTGGACATGAGCTACAACCTACTCTTGGAGCTTCCATCAAGGTCAGAAAACCTTTGTAAACAGAGCTGAGCTTTCTTCTACAATGGGCTGTCTAGGAAGAGAGAAGCAGTGCTATTTCAGTTGCTTTATTCCTTGTTGTGTCAGGATATAATCCACTTACTTTATCTATGCAGCCTCAAAAATGCTCTGTATTCAAATATTGGAAAGAAGCAGTTTCTAGGTCAGCCTTTTGAACAATAGGGGCTAGGTAATTCCATCCTAGTGCTTTCAGCTGCTACTGCAGCTATTTGCACCTGGCATAGAACATGCTGCTGTGATTTATGTGTTGCCATGCTGTCTGTGAACACAGGTCATATGCTGTGAGACCCTAATACGTTTTGCATCATCCCACAGAAATTTCATCTGTTACCTTTGATAGGGAGTTATCACAAAGGGACAGTTCAGCTGATCTCAAGTGTAGCTTTCACAGTACACCATCATCCATCTCCTTTCCTCCTATTTCCCTTTTTTCTGCAGAAGTGCAGTGAATGAGAGCCAAGAACTAATACAATTTTGCAGTTAATGATGTCTCTAAGGTACCAGGGATATCCTAGGAAGCAAAGCATGAATGTTCTCAGCCTAACCGAGGGTGTTTGGTGCGGGTGTGATTTGATGAATGACACAGTGTCTGTGGAAAGTTGTACTAAAATTGAATGGAGAAGTGGTTAACAAGGAAGAAATTCAGAACGTGGGTTGGAGAAGTTGAAGCAAGAAGCATAGGAAGTGATCAGCAGTGACATTCTAGTGATTGTCACAGAAAAGCAATATACATCAAAAGCAAGAAAAGACTATAACAAGGATGTGATAATGAGAACTTAGAAAAGAATTTTAGCCATGTCAATGGATTTAAGGGACCAAATTTTAAGTCTATTATGCAAAGAATAATTTACTGCCTCAGAAATAATACAGGAGTGCTAAGCATCTAGTTAAAGCTCTGAATTTATGTTGGCACTGTGGAAGCACTTCTTTCTACCTGCAAGTGACAACAGGAATTTAAAGTCCTCCTTTGTGACTTCTTTCTTTGTCTGCCTGAGAGAATGCTGGGCACAGGCACACCAACTCGAATCACAAGATACCAATCAGCAGTAGTGTAGAGGGAAATGCAGATACACTTCTAGATTCAGAGAGACTGAGTCATCTTACCCTGTGTGTTGTTCTGCTTTGTCACTGTTAACATTTTATGAATCAGTGTATTTTAATTTTTCCCTGCTGTACAGTCAGATTAAGTGGATTAAATACTACCTTTCCCACTCTGTGGATGTCAAGAGGAATGAACCAAATTAAATAGAAAACCCTGTGTCTTTCTAGGATTCTCAGAAGCTTGAGTCTTCGGAAGTTGATGGTGGGGCACAATCGTCTGCAGAGCCTTCCACCTCTTCTAGAACACATTCCACTGGAGGTGCTGGACCTTCAGCATAATCTGTTGACTAAACTCCCAGAGACACTCTTTGTCAAAGCTCTGAAGTGAGTATCAGTAGCAAACATCCTTTGTCTATATTATCCTTTGGAGTGTAAGGGCTGAAAGTGACATCTGTGTGACTGTCCTTGCAAGGTTCCATTTGCATAAGAGATAATGAGGTGTGCCATTTATGAGGAGGTTATTCAGGTGCCATAAGGGAAGCCATCGAGCTGATTTGAAAGAATAAGTCCATGTTACTATGTAATTACAAGAAAACAGAGGCTGCCTGAAGAGCTTTGTCTTTAAAAGTAGTCGTGAGTTCAAGTGCAAAGAAAAGAAGCCAGGGAGATTCAGATCATTGGAGAACAACAAGAGAGACCTTTTACAAATGAACAGTCCTTCATAACTGTCTATTCAGGCAGGAGTCAGCCCTTCTTTAAAGAGTCTAAATAAAGTTTTACGTTGTCTGCTTCCACCATGGGCTTTTCAGTACTCACTGTTTACTGTAAAATGCTGTGTGCATCCACAATGCATATAGCTAATAAGTCATTAGTAGACTCACAGATCTTAATGTGAGTACAGATGTTACAGTATTGTCTAGCCTCCTGTCTGATGCTGCTGTCCGTGCTGGCATTTGTATAGCTCCTTTTCCTGGTGTTAATGGAGTAGTTTGGATGATGTGAAGTCTGATTTTTGCTCTTGCTGTGGTTAGCCTCAGGTACCTGAATGCATCTGCAAACAGCCTGGAGTCCTTGCCCTCTGCATGTACGGGGGAGGAGAGTTTGAGCATGCTGCAGCTGCTATACTTGACTAATAACAACCTCACAGATCAATGCATCCCTGTCTTGGTGGGACACCCAAACCTACGGATCCTGCACCTGGCAAACAACAACCTGCAGACTTTCCCTGCAAGGTAAGTCGGTAAGGCTGTTGGGCAAGACAGTGCTCCCTAGGAGGAAGCTGCCACCTCCCCATGATTGTACATGAGTCAAAGTCAGAGCAAGATGCTCTCCCTGTGGCTTGATGACAAAAGCCTGACATTTCTACAAACAAAGTGAGGAGAAGCATGCTAAGGGGGATTGGCACAGGGTACTGTTGGTTGTAGGTTTTCCTGTCCTCCTAGTTGAGATGCCATCCAGAGGGACTAAGGGATGTAACTAGTTGTGTTGCATGTGTGTGGGGATGGGGTGATACTTCTTTGCAACTTCAGCACTGATGGTGAAAGGTCTGTCTGTACAAATCCAAGCCAGGCATGCAGACCCTGCATCATACTAGAGCATCTCTTAGGACTTTTGGTCTCCTATCAGTAAATCAGAAAAGTAGCTTATAAAGGGCAGTGTCTATGGATACCTCATCTGCAGCTTCAGAAAGTGACAAGTTCTTGTCTGTAAGATACAGTATTTTTTTGTTTCCCTTTCAGCAAACTTAGTAAGCTGGAGCACTTGGAAGAACTGAATCTGAGTGGCAACAAACTGAGAACAATTCCTACAACGGTTGCAAACTGCAAGCTACTTCATACACTTATTGCACACTCTAATGAAATCAGCATTTTTCCAGAAATCCTGCATTTGCCCCGTATTCAGGTATTTGTATGGAGAAGATAAAGAGATACCTGGAAAAAGTTTGGGTTATAGAATGAGGAGTAACTGCTAGGAGAGAACTGGAGGTCCCAGCAAGGCCAAGTGCAAGGTGCTGTGCCTCGCCCTGGTGTCAATCCAGGCTGGGGGATGAATGGTTGAGAGCAGCCCTGCTGAGAAGGGCTTGGGGATGCTGTTGGATGAGAGGCTGGACATGCCCCAGCCACTGGCACGCAGAAAACCCCCCACGTTCTGCACTCGTCCCCAGCGGCATGGACAGCAGGTAAGGAGGGGATTCTCTTCCCCTACCCTGCTCAGATGAGATCCCACCTGCAGGGCTGCATCCAGCTCTTGGGTTCTCAGCACAACAAGGGCTTAGACCTGTTGCAATGGGTCCAGAGGAGTCCATGAAGAAGGTCAAAGGGCCGGAGCACCTCTGCTGTGGTGATGGGCTGAGTGGTTTGGGGTTGTTCAGCTTGGAGAAGAAAAGGGTCTGGAGTGACCTTATTGCAGCCTTCCATTACCTAAAGTGACTAAAAGGACAAAAGCATGGAGTGAACAGCATAAGGGGGAATGGCTTTAAAGTGAAAGAGAGTAGGTATAGGTTGGATATTAGGAAGAAACTCTTCCTTGTGAGTGTGGGAAGGCCCTAGCACAGGTTGCCCAGAGAAGGTGTAGCTGCCCCATCCCTGAAAATGTCCAAAGCCAAGTAGGACTGGGCTTGTAGTGGAAAGTGTCCCTGCCCATGGCAGAGGTGTTGAACAAAATGAGCTCTAAGGTCCCTTCCAACACAGACCATTCTGTGGTTCTATGACTTTGCTTGATCAACCCAAGAAGAGGCCACAGAATATGTATTCTAGATCTCTCACCTTTCTGAGTTGATAAAAGTTCATCTCATTCACCTTTACCCCCTGTCTCTGAAATTTCTGGTTTCTGGCATTTGAGACAGTGGGCAGTGTTACATAGCTAAGCAGGTTTGCATATAGTGGCCTTCTTTTATCTTTGGTGTGACCTAATCTTTCAGTATGGGAGTCGTGGCTATTGCAGGTTGCTTATAAATCATTCTTCTTCTGGCAAGTCAGATCCATTTCCGTGACCTGTGTGTGAGATACAATAAGTAGCAGGGTTGTATGATGTTGGTCAGGAGCACTGGAGTAACTGATGACATGACACAACAAAAGAGTATTTTCTTTGTCATGCTGTTTGTTGCTACTGCAGTTTGTGGATTTGAGCTGCAATGAGTTAACTGAAATCCTAATCCCTGAGGCACTGCCAGGTGCCTTGCAAGAGCTGGATCTGAGCGGAAATACAAACCTGGTGCTAGAACACAAGACACTGGATATCTTCAGGTGAGCCATTGACATGTCAACCCAGTAGTGACCTGCACAGGGAAGGGTAACAGGAGAGGAAATGGGATAGTAAAGTAAAAGCACTTTATCACTTCATAGTGGTATGATGTTCCCTGCCTGAGGCAGCTGAGACTTGCTCTTTTTGGGAAGGGGAAAGTCTGCCTTTGAAAGATCAGAGCAAGGAATTTTTCAGGTGGTATGAGGTTTTTCCAAGTGTTTCTGGCATAAGCAGCCAGATATCTCCAGAAGACCTAGACCTTAAACTCCTCTCCATGATACAGTTCTTTCCACAGACTACTGTCTAAAACTCTAGACTGGACAAGATCCTATGGCCTGTTCAGCAGATTCTAGAAAAGCATAATTTCTTTTCTCTCTGTAGTCACATTACCACACTGAAGATTGATGCTAAGCCCTCCCTCGCAGCAGACTCGGCACTCACTTCTGCCTTCTGGAGTCACGGAGTAGCTGAGATGGCAGGCCAAAGAAATAAGTGAGTACTGTGGTCTGCTGAACACTGACACTGTCTTCTCAGGATGCTGGGCAGAGTACACTGCTGAGCACCCAAGCAGACCTGTTTTGCCCAAGAGGTCATCCCTTTGTCTTTCCAGATCTCTTACTAAATCTTAGTAAAACTCATGTCTCCGCATTACCTTTTGCCTCAATTTTCACCGTTATCCCAGTTCCCTTGGACTCTCCTTCCCTCTCCAGCAAAGATGCTTTTTCTCTTGCCAGCTGTGCCTGTTGCCCTCTCCTGCATGTGGTCAAGGTGGGTTTGGGAGTTCCAGTAACTAAATGCAGCTGTACATCTCCCAGGCTAGTGAATGTAGGGACAGTGGCTTTACCACCCTGTGAGAATGGCACTCACAGCAAGGTGCCTGATGGCTGTGGTTTTAAGAACAAGATAATTTTTAGAGACATATTAACTTTTCTTGTATGCTTTTCTGACAGGCTGTGTGTATCATCCCTGGCGCTGGGGAGCTTTGCAGAGGGGATGGAAGCTGTGTATGGCATGTTTGATGGTGACAAGAACGAAGAACTGCCACGCTTGCTGCAGTGCACCATGGCCGATGTGCTCCTGGAGGAGGTACAGCAGTCTGACACCATGTTCATGTCCAACACCTTCTTGGTCTCCCACAGGTAGGACAGTGAGCAAGCTGGTCCTGGTGGGACTTGCATAGGTATATCAATGTGTTTGGTGGGGTGAGGCAGCCTTCCAGAATGCCTGTCAGTAGAGTCTGGAGCCTCCTACACCTTCTCCTCCAACAGGAAGCTGGGCATGGCTGGGCAGAAGCTGGGCTCCTCTGCTGTCCTTTGCTACATTCGTAATGAGGTGGCTGATGCAGGCAGCAACTTTTCTCTGACGGTGGCCAATGTGGGGACGTGCCAAGCCGTTCTGTGCCGAAATGGAAAAGCACTGCCTCTCTCTAAAGTCTTCAGCCTTGAACAATGCTCAGAAGAAGCCAGGAGAGTCAAGGAGCAAAAAGCCATTATAACAGAGGTTAGTTTGGACCCTTTCCACTTCAGCTTCCACCCTCACATAAAAACTTTGTAGAAATAAATGAGCTCGCTGTCTGCATAACATTACAGGGGAGAGAGTAATGTGAAGGTTCTGAATGACTTGTCTAATGCTCTGCTTCTTTTGCTGATCAGCTGTTCAAAATTGCATGTTCCTAAAACGCTATGGCCTAAGAACTGTGGGTACAGGATGACATGTATGCAAAAGTATTAAAATGATTTCTAGAGAACGCTGTAAAGGTTAACTTTCTAAACACTTGGAAATAACAGGCAAGTTCCAAAGAATGGGAAAAATGCATCTGTAAAGATCTTGAGAAATCAGTGCCAATCACTTTAGTTTTATGCTCAGAGGGTCTTTTTAAAAGTATTAAGTTGCTAGATAGAAGTATTTCTTATAAGCACAATGTGTCACTATGTTACAGCTCTTCCAGGCGTAACAACGCGGCAGAGCGCTCTCACTGAAAATAAATATGGGACTAATGTAGCACGGTAAATAGTTTAAAAACTGGGTCATTAATGGATTCTGAAAAAGAAAAGTGAAATTATTGTATAAGAGACTTCCCTGTGCATCTCATCTGCTGTTTTTTAATACTTGTCGGCATCAGCACCAGCAGTGTTGACACCCAGAGGATACAGAAATTAAGAACACTGAAATTAAATTCAAAACAGTGACTTGGAAAAGGGACTGAGGGTTGTGGGCACTTCTCTTTATGGGAGACCACTGCCAGGCTGGCATCTAGCAGAAGGGGATAATAGATCAAAGTTACAGAAACAGTTTGAGATACCTACTTGTTCTTTTTTTCCTCAGGATGTAGTGTCCACACTTCAGAATGTAGTTGTATATTAATAAAGAGGGAAAGAGTTCAGATAATACACAGAAATAGTGTCATGTCTCAGTAATCTGTCTTGCACTGAGAAAGTCAAAGGTCACTATCTCACTTATACTAAAAAAATGAGTTTTACATAAGACTAATCAGTGAGACTCTGATCAGTGTACTGCAGGTAGTCTAGCTGCACATTTCAGAATAGTCTGCTACAATTCTTCAGAGTGCAACAAAAAGTCTTGTGGGGTAAAAGTGACTTATTGCCAGCATAGGTGATGGCAGTTATTGTACCTGGGCATCGGGTATTGTGAATGTCTGCGCTGTACCTGGACCTAGATCCTTTTCTCCAGTGCTGCAGCTGTGTAACTGGCATTTCTTGAGGCTCCAGACCAGCATATGAGCAGGGGAAATGTTGCTTTCTAAATGGTCTAATAGCACATTCAATGCTACTACCTTGTTTCTCTTGCCTGTAGGACAATAAAGTCAATGGTGTGACTTGCTGTACTCGGATGCTGGGCTGCACGTACCTGCATCCTTGGATCCTGCCCAAACCACATGTCAATTCCATTCCACTGACTGTACAAGATGAGCTGCTACTTCTAGGGAACAAAGCTCTCTGGGAACACCTTTCTCATGCAGAGGCTGTCTCAGCTGTGCGGCACCTACACGACCCACTAGCTGCTGCAAAGAAACTCTGCACTTTAGCCCAAAGCTATGGTTGCCAAGACAATGTTGGTGTAATGGTGGTATGCCTGAACATCAGTGAGGACAACTGCACATGTGAGATGCATGGCCTCACTCTGACAGGCCCTGGGGGATTTAGTTCTACCACCAAGCCAGCAACACCTTCATGTAGTAGTGGAATTGCTTCAGAGTTCAGCAGTGAACTTTCTGCTTCTGAGGTAAGCAGTGAGGTGGGCTCTACTGCGTCAGATGAACACAGTGCTGTTGGTCTCGATGGCACTTTTCTGCCACGACAAGAACGACGTTGCAGCCTACATCCTGTGCCCCCCTCAAGCGTTTTTCAGCGCCAACCTTCCAGTGCCACCTTCTCTAGCAACCAGTCTGACAATGGTCTAGATAGTGATGATGAGCAGCCTGTGGAAGGTGTGATGACAAATGGCAGTAAAGTGGAGGTAGAGGTGGACATCCACTGCTGCAAAGGAAAGGGTCTGGAATTAGAACGTCCTGCTGCGGAGTACAGCTCTTCTGCTCCAGGGCCAGAGGATGACTCTGGGCTTGTACTCATCATTCGGAGACAGAACAGTGTAAACAGCAACACTGTGCAGAGAGGGGTCAAGGAGAAGTGTGAACTGCAAAAATCTCTTTCCACATGTTGTCTTTATGGAAAGAAACTTTCTAATGGCTCCATAGTGCCCTTGGAGGAAAGCCTCAACCTCATTGAAGTAGCAACAGAGGCACCCAAGAAGAAGACAGGCTATTTTGCTGCTCCATCCCAGATGGAGCCAGAAGATCAATTTGTGGTGCCACCTGATCTGGAAGAGGAAGTGAAGGAACAAATGAAGCAGCACCAGGAGGATGAAGCAGATCAGGAGCTGAAAGAAGAACATGCAGCACCCCTGCCAGAGGAGTTTGACACAGCTTTGTAACCCTATGAGTACCACTCCCGCACTGTCTGTCCCAGGAAGCTCTGTTTCATAAGGGCTGTCTTGCCTTCTGAGGGAGCTGGGATCTGCAAGGAGTACAGGCACCTGCTGCTTCCTTAATGGAGTTGAGGAAGAATCAGGAAGGCCAACATCTGAGCTGTCCACTTAACTACTGTAGGGTCTCAGCTGTTCTATGAGCACACAGATCAGCAGCTGAGCTCTGTGTTAGGGACTGTCTGGTAAGTCCTTGAACCCTGAGCTTCTGCCAGCTCTGCAGGAAAGGGGCTCTGGTGTATGTGTTTGGGGTGAGGAGGCCGCTGAGGGAGAAATGCTCAGTGTTTAGAGTCCTGTGAATATTTCTGATGTGATGTCCCACCCTCCCCCCCAGCACCTGACTTTGTTATTTCTCGAAAGAATACAGCCAGTTGCAATGAAGCGGACCTAAGAATAGTTTCCTACATTAATTGCAAGCACTTTTATTTATTGCACTTAAGCTGTTCTTTTCCCCTTCAGCCCAGCACTTTATTATTTAGGGTTAGAGGAGAAAGCACTCCACAGCAAGTATGCTGTGGACTTTTCCCAATGGATGTTCTTAAGGCAGTGGAGGACTCAGGGTATCAGTGTTCTGATGAGCACTGGTTAGGGCAGAGTGAGGGTTATGGTGGGATCATTCTGTGCAGGATGAGAAAATACATAGCTGAGTGATAAGCCAGTGCCAACCAATGCATTTTATATGGAGCATAAGAAAGATTGGCTCAGGACTGGTTGATTAAGGTAATGTGTAGAGCTAGTGCTTCTAGCTGCAGAGCACAAACCAACCTCAGCAGCAACTTGGCCACCTCCATCACGGATGCTTCACAGTAGAGGCTTCCTGTATCCAGAAGACATGGGATGAAACCAGGAGCTTGTGCTTGTCTCAGTGCTCAGTCAGAGGAGCCAAGCTGTAAAAAGTGGCATGCTGCTCTAAGGCTGGCAGAAGCATCCAGTGCTCTGTTCCATCAACATAAGCCTCTGCATTGTCAGCTACAGCATCTTTGCTTGCCTCTGGAAACAGGAGCCATATTCCAAATACACAGCAACCAGCATTTCATGGTATGTGCCCAGTTTGGCCACAAGCAAGGTGAAAATGTACTTGTTCCTGCTTAGCCTTCACCACAAAAATGAAATTTTTCATCTTATTAACATTTTTATCAGCACTGAAAAAGATGTTTAGAACAGTCCCACTAATTATGAACTGGCCAGTTTGCACTCAGATGCCTTGTGTTTCCATTAGGATTTTTGCTGCAGGCTGTAAGTTGTCTGCCTATGTCATCATCTTGTATAAGGGTTGTGGAGACCACTGCCTCTGTAGCATGCAGATCTGTCTTCCTTTCTGACAGAGCTGGATAGCAGCTGTCATGTCAGTGGTGCAATAATCCTGATTGTAATGTGGGCTAGTGCCTTTTCTTCATTCATTACATTTATAAAGAAAACTTAAAAGTTTCTTCTGAAGAGATCTGAGGGGCTTGAGTTGTCTGGGTTTGGATCAAATTTGGGCCTTGCTCAGAAGGAAATACTCTGCAGACTATTTGTGGGCTTCTGTCAATATAGGTATTTTGACAAAATCTAATGGAGTTTTACTGAGATTCCAGAGCACCTTGAATTTCTTCTCACTAGGAAAAAAACGTATTTTTATCATGCATGAGGAGCAACATTTTAGGATATACTTTGTACTAGTTGCAGTGTAATCATGAAACAACCCAACTTTTCCCAAGTTTAAACTCTCACAATTTTTGGTTGTTTAAATGCCTATTTCATTTTGGAACTGGAGGTTGAAACTAATTCTTAAAATCACAGAAACAACAGCATTTGAATCCCTTAGGCAGAGGAACAACAGCAGAAAAGATTCAAATGCTAAACCCTAAGCCTTTTATAAGTATGCAGGAAAGGTTCATCCCAATGTATTTGACTTCAACTTTTGATTCTGTCACCAGTGATAATTGTACCAAATATCTGTGCCTAGCCTCACACTTTCTGGTATCTGAAACGGCTGTAGAACAGCCTCCATGCAGTGTGGGACTGATGCAGAAACCCTTATTTCTGAGTAAGAAAAACCCTGCACTCCAAGTGGCACATATTAATGCAAATCAGGTCTCTATTTCTTGCACTGATATGTAAAGTCCAGTGCATCCTTGCCAGTATGAACTAGTAGTATTGCATGTAGAATTGCCACAAGGAGTTAATAATGAATGGCTCTACTTTGCTCAGTGTTTAAGAACTAAGGAAAACACAGTTCTGCAATGGAGCATGCAGATTTCTGAACTGCATCTCTTAAAGGCAGTGGCAGAATGGAACAGAAGGAATTCCTATTTAGACCTTTTCTCCAGTGCTGTTTCTCGTTTTGAAGCCGAAAGGGAGTTTAAATACAGCCACCTCCTATTTTCAATGGGTGTGAACTGCCATGGAAGACATGGATTGTTACCTTTATTACACTCCAGGCAGAATCCACAGATTTCTCTGAAGCTGGTATTATGAAGTCTCAGCAGCACAGGCTGAGTTGACTTTACCAATTCCAAATAATCTTTCTCTATTTGACTAAGACAAACAGTGGTGTCCACAAGCAGCTTCTGCATATCTTCCATGTGCTTCTTCTGAGGATTAAGCTTTTCCTTTCCCATTTCAGCCATGGCATTGTGATGCTTTTTCTCCTGTCATTCAAAATCTTTTTCATGCATTCATGCCTGTTCATCACAAAAAGTGCTGTTTTTTCTTTCCTAGGCCAGTTTTGGGTGTCAGGAAAGACCCTGGCATAATTTTTTCATGTAAATGTCTTGGATTTTCTAACACAAGATTCCAGCTGCTGAGACATGCTTCAAGGTCACTGTCATCCAAAGAAATTTTTTTTCAACATTGGTCAGACAGTGGTCTGGCTGGGTTATCTTCATATGTCTGGTGAGGACAACTCATAAAACAGAGTCCTTCCCTCCACTACCTTTTGTTTTCCTGCCTCCCTCTGTGTCTTGTCTCCCCTACCTTATTTATTAACACCACCTTAGATTTCAAGCTCCCAAGTAGTACTGCTCTATGTGGAACAGGTATGAAAGGGTGACTCTACTGAAGGAGTCATAGCAGGGTATAGAAAGTGTCTTCCCAGTTATCTTCCATTCTCCAGTCCCTTTCCTGATTTTTGTTTTTGGAGTTTGCAGATATACTATGTGATTTTCACATAACCACATCACTGAGAACATCCCACTCATTCACAGACTTGCTGTTAGAGAAGGTTCTCAGCTTGAGGTCCTCGGGCTGTTTTGTTCCTGCTGAGCAATGCAAGTCTTGCCACACTGCACACAGCCCCAGCCAAGTGAGGCTGAGGAGTTCATTGGTCCATCTCTTCAGTAATTCTGGCTCTGCTGATGAGCACACTTGCCAAGAAAGCTACTCTGAAGGCACTGCTCTGTCCTGGCCTGGACAGAAAGGCTTCTGCAGAAGGAACACACAAAGGTTATACTGAGTGGTGGATAGTTGGGGCCCAGATGTTAAAGGTAAGAGATGAGGCCTCTAAGTTGCCCCCAGAACAAGGAACAGGCCCAATGGAGGCAGCATCACAGACTGTTCATACCAGACCAGAATCTTCAGTTAGACGGGAGGGGGTAACATTCTGTTCCAAGAACCAGCAAGTATTTCCCTCTCTTGGGGACAAGCTGCTGTGACGTCTGAAATCTTTCCTGTGGTACACAGGACCTTCAGCCACACCTAAAGCTTTGGACCTGTGGGGTATCTGCACTCCTTCCAGACAGATGCTGATGGCTTTTGGGTCACTTGCCAAAAGCGTTTCTTCAGGCAGTAGATCACCTCTTTCGTCTTGTGCAGTAATTGTCTGCTGTTCTATTGCTCCCTGAAGACTCAACTGTATTTTTCCTCTTTTTTCACATTTTAAAATGTTACCTTTTTTTAAACTTGACTCATATGACATGGCGCATGTTAAATATTGCAGTGTACCAACTGTTTACTAAATAATTTTTTCATGCTTTTTTGTTTGTTGTTGTTTTTAAAAAGGAGAGTATTTTCTGTATCCCACTCTAGCATGCACCTATAACAATCCCTGTTTTTATTGTGTATGGGAGTAGGTTGTCCAATGAATGTGCCCTCAGCACCGTGACCTATGTATTGCTTTGGAAAGGCAAATAACTTAAGATTGTTGGAAAACACTAGTCCATTGATTCTTTATTCAGATGTATAGAGCAGTTCAGGAAGGAAGAGTATTTTTGCATCGAGTTTTCAGCTGACTTAGCAATAAAGATTTTTACTTTCATCTAACGGCTTATTCTGATTCTGTTACTGGGCTGGAAGAAATCTCTGCAATATCCCAATCAAAGGTATCGAGCAGCAGCTGTGTTGCAGGTTATTCACTGAGCTCTATGTGCTACTTCACTCATCAGCCTTCCATACAAAAACTTCTTTCAGAGCACTGTGACGGTAGAATTAGGCTTACGAATTATTAAGGCAGCTTTCTGTTTCCTGCTAGAGAAATCCTGCCCTGTGAACTTGTGCTCAGGAGCACTCTACCACTAGAGAAGTAGCTGCAGCAAGAGGAAATAGAGAAATGGTAACAGAAACAGGACCACAATGCGCTGTCCACGTAAACCCCTGCGATGAGACACTCGATGCTAAAAGGCAGGAGAAATCAAAAAAACCCAGAGCACTTAGCGTGTTCCTATTTGGCATCTGTTTTACTTTAGTGTCTCTAGTTCTAATAATGTTCCGTGCTTTCGGTAATTGTGAGGATTTAGTCACTGGTGGCGGTGAAGGAAGAGCTGTGTCCAAGGCAAAGCATGTTTCTGGTGTGTTATGTTTTTTTAATATGGACAAAACTGGTCTGAGAGACTGTCGTGGTTCCATCCTCATATGAATAATGCACCTACTGAACACTACTCTGAAGTGGCATTTCATTTTGAGGCATGAGTTGGTGATTGTAGTGCTACTTTTCCCAGTTAAATTTCCTATAAAAGTTTTTTCTAAAAAAAAAAATAAGAGCAGCATGTAATTTCTCCAATTTGAACATTGAAAATAATATATATTCAATCACCCATTTGATCTTATAAAGCTTTTTGTCTGATTATCTCAATTCCAGGCATCTTTTTAAGCAAAACTCTTGTATAAAAGTTATAAAAAATGACCTTATCATACAAAAATGCACCCTCTCCAGGAGTTTGAAAAGGCATTGTATCACAAGTTAGACTGAGTTTGCAAGGTTTTTTCAGGATTTTTTTTATGGCCTTATAAATGTCATGTTCACACTGGCTTGTTAAGAGTCTCTCTTCATTCTCTCTCTCCAAGAGACCTACAAGAAGCAATATTTAGCCACAACCATGGGCCTCGATCACTTGTTTTTAAGAGCTCTTTTCTCAGCAGTCACATGCCTTTTGTAAAGACAGTTTCAGCTCCAAAAGCTGTTCATTGGCAGAAGCGTGTAGTGGCAGTACTTGTGGCAAGCCCTCACTGGAGAACAGGACACCTGATAGGGGGATGGAAGGGCTGCCCATGAAGAAGAGACAACCCATTGCATCAGCTTTGAGTCACTAATTATTCAATAATTCAAGTTAGGGACAGCAAATTCAAGTTAGGAACAGCCTGACTCTACCACGTTTAGAGCTATGCCAGCTTGGTGAGTGTTCTGCAGCATTAAGGCTGCACTGTCCAGAAGAAAGGAAAGCATAATGCTTTGTCTCAGTAAGAAGACTGGCAAAAATCAAGACCATTACTGGAGTGGAAGAATCATTTGAAAGTTCTTATAACTGCAGTGGCTTCTGTTTCTGTACACGAACTGTCCTGTACTCTCTGACGGCTAGGCCTGCACTGAGCAGGTATGCCATGGCAGCCATGCAGCCCAAGAGGCCAGCAGCAATCTCTGCCCCATGCAGGCTGCACCAGAAGCCCTGATAGCCTTTGCTTCGATAAAGCTGCTCTCTCTCTTTGCACACTGATGAATTATATACGCTCAGCAGACAATGGAAAAAATAGTACAGAGCAGGCACTGTGCCAACTGCAATCACCATGTACAGGGTGCATTCAATTAGCAGCCATGCTGGGAACTGCCACGGTACCCGCAGAACACCAACTAAAATAAGGACACAAGGGAAGACCAGGAGACCCCCTGCCACGGCCATCGCTGCCCTTGCAATGGGCAGCTTCAATAGGTAGAAGCGTTGGTCAAGCTGCTGGGCTCGCTCCCCATCCGCTCCGCTGAAGCCGCCGTAGGCTCCGCCATACTGGTAGTAGTAGATGCCCCCCAGGGCGGGGAGGCCGGTGTATCCTCCCGCCGAGCCACAGGACACGGAGCTGCACACCAGGACCAGGGCGGCGAGCAGGACCTCTACCATCTGGCAGCAGGCTGGAGGGGAGGCCGAGGTGAGTTTGCGGCCACTCAGGAGCGCCCGGCAGAGAGCCGGGCCGGACGCTGCGCTCCACAGGACGGAGGGAGCGGCTCCCGCCGGCCGCGCTCACCCCGGCCCGTGTGCAGGTACAGGCAGCGTCGGCGCTCCAGCGACCCCGGCACGGCGCGGCTTCCCCGCGGCCCCTCTGTCTCTGGTCCGGGTAGGGCGCTAGGGAGAGATGATGGCGGTGACCCGTCCAGGCCCCTCGCGGCGGCCCACCCAGTCCGGCCCCGGCCCCTTGCCGCCGCCAGTCCGGTCCGCTCAGCCCCGNCTGCCCCAGGGTACCGGCGGCGCGGTGAGCTCCGTCTCGTCCGCTCGCCTTAGCGCCACTGGCCCTTCTCTAGAGTGGTGGAAGCTCCGGCCCGCCCAGGCCCTGCCCCGTCTGAAGGTGCTCAGCTTCTCGGCGCAGGTGCGCGGTCCTTGTGCACCTGCCGCGGTTCGCCAGCTGTTGGCGTGCGTGTCCGCTCCCCTTCCTTGCACCGACACTGTCCCCGCAGCCCTTTGTGGAGATGACGTCTCGAGGTTTCCCACCTGCCAGGGAACTGATTAA